>VZRO01005640.1:502960-523035 GCA_013397915.1 Daphoenositta chrysoptera | reverse complement strand
TGAGGAGAAGCCGTGCAGAGCACACGTGTGGGTGCTTGCAGTACGCAGGCTGCAAAGCGGCAGAGCGGAGCGCCCTGGCTGGGCTGCTCTTCTGTCCTGTTCTCCTGCTCTGATTGGGCATAAGGTTCGTTAAACGCCTTTTTTTGAGCATGGATACAGGAACAGTAAGAAAACCTGGTAAATTCAGTTGAGGCTAATGGTCTGCTGCTTCACCTATTTGATTCTCTCTCCCCTTTGGGGGTCATACCTCATTCATTCTTTTCTTGCTTACATGATACTGAAACGGTAAGGTAAACAAAATTAAAAACAACTTGTTTATATTGTTCGGTCAGTGCAAAGATCAGATATTTCTCCCAAAGCAATGCTGACTTTTTCTTGCCTGCCAAAAAATGCTGCAGCCCCCTCAGCTGAGGTGGTACAAGTGCAGGGGGGTCACAGATGATTTTGCTTCTGGGCAGACTGAGCTGTAATTCTCAGAAACTCTGGACTGACTACTTGCAGATAGCAAGACAGCAGAGGGCACACTGCAATCACTGCAGCTACAGGGATGGGGGAGTAGCCTGTGCTTATACCACACAGTAAGGACACACAGATGCCTCTAATGTACCTGTGCAAGGGAAAAGGACAGTGTGCCATCTGGAGGAGACAGAGCCCAGGAAAAGTGTAGGGGTGAGAAAGGGAAGTGGGAAGCAGCAGTGCCCCAGCTGAGATGACAGCACACAGGCTGGTAGAGGTCGTGTATGGAGCTCCTGAAGAGCAGCTGGTGAAAGGAGGTCACTTGGGGTTCCACTGCAATGCAAGGGACAGTATGAAATAGCTTTCCATGTCCTGCAGGTTCAAAGCATTTCAACTTGGCAAGACTCTCATCTATCCCATCTTCCAAAACAATAACGTAAAAAAAAACCCCAAAAATCAACAGCAACACCAAACTCCCATGCTGTGATATCAGATGGATCCTTGCTCAAAACAATAGTGGGGTTCAAGCCATTTCTAAGAGGGAGCCTCTGTAAACAGATCAGCTGGAGGAGAGGCTGCTGCAGGTATGCTGACAGCACATCCCCCTGAAGTTGGTGGGCAGCAGATGGGTGGCTGCTGCCCAGCCACTCCTGGTGATATTGTGACTCAGCCCTAGCTTCCCAGTCTGATTCCTTCATTCCTACCTTGTCCCAGTCCTTCCTGTACCCAGAGCTGTTTTCTCATCCCGGTCCTCTTTGCTCTCCACTCACTGCCTCCCCATCTCATAATTGTTCCCACTTCCTTTCTCTACTTGCCCCACAAAGTACCTGTCTGCCTTCATCTTTGAGGCTCAGCCTCCTTCTGCTTCTCGCTGCCATTCCCCCAAACATCCATCTCCTGATCCTAGGCTCCTTCCTCCAGCTCTTTGTCAAGTCACCCACCCTTCCCACTCTCCTTCCTCAGGCTGTCCATAGCCCCTCCACCTCAGCTGCTTCTGGCTGTGTCTCCCCCCTCTCAGTCTGATCTCCCTCAGTGCTCCAGATCCTACAGTTCCTGTACTACATATTCCTGGTCATCCTTTGCTACCCAGAGTCACTGCCTTCTCCCTGTTTCAGGTTCTGGAGGCTTGTCCCAGTATAACCCATTTTCTTCCCACCTGGGCCTCCCCACTCTGCATTGCAGATGACTGTCTTTACTTCCCCAAGCTGCTTGGGCAACTGGAAGAGGCATCAGAATAGCACAGAAATAACAGGCTTCCTGCCTCCAGCTGGGAAACAAATGGGGAAACTCGTCCACCCTGTGAATAAACTCGTGCTGCTGCCCTCACCCAAACCTAGGAAGATCAAAGCAGGTACCGACACACCCATCCAGCATGTGGGAAGTGTGGGGGCCCTCGCAGTGGCTGTCAACTGATATGACGACGTGGAGATAAGGACATCGTGCTTCTCCTCAGACACAGCTCCATTTCACCTTCTCATGGTTGGTTATCTTTCAAACAAAAGTACTGCTCTGTAGTGGAAATGCCTCATTTTAGTGTTTGTGTGTGGAAACACACTAAAGCAAAGCCCTCTTAAGACAGCCAGATTTGTATCCCTGGGAAAAGCAATAGGTGGTCTGTGGAGAAATGTACAACCTTGGGTCATTTCCTGGTGGGAGATGAGAAAAACCATGAAACCTGGTGGCTGCAGTCCTGCATTCCTGATAATGGTAATTAACTTGACCTTCCTGATGGACAGATAAGATTGCACCAAATCTTTCCATCATTGCACAGAGTGAAAAAAACATAAGATAAAGCCATTTATTTCCCTTTCCATGCTGTTGGCATGGCTGATCTCAGTAAAATAAAGGCAGAAGGAGATAGGCTGGAGCTGGGAAGGCTGAGTACAGCAGTAGGGAAAAAAAAGTTGTGGCTAAAACGTTTGGCCAAGGCTGGGAGAAGGTAAAGGATGAAAAAGAGAGGAGAGACATTTTTTTGGGAACATACCGGAGTCTATGTGGAAAAATGCTATTCTCCTGCTATTTCTCCACCATAGTAGCCTTTTGGAGCATTTTTTGCAAAAGAAAAAACATTCCAACAGGCACGTTCTTTTCTTTCCTTATAAATCTGACCACTGGTAGAGCCAACAAGACAACCTCTCTCTTACAGTGTATTACAAAACTTTGTCCTGGCTGCCAAACATTCACCCTTTATTTGTACTGAAATTTTCCATTCTTGCTTTCCGTCTCAGACATGTATTTCCTTTTAAATTCTTACAGAAATAGCATCCTTGTGTTCTGAAAGGAGCTTGGGAAAAGAATAGTTTTAACAGTGCAGATTTGTTTTTTCAACCATTCCAGAAAGGGGTAGAAATTCAAGGAGCTGAAGCAAGAATTTTAGATGAGAGAGAGGACCCAAAACAATTTTTTTCCCCCCCAGATCCTTGGCTGACCTTATCAGACCTCTCAGGAAACTGAATTTATCAGCACAAATACCAGTCTTTCTGGGCTACAGCTAACTGATTCTTGTGGCCAACTGGTAGAAATAACCAGCAGACCTTGGCTGAAAACTAGATCCTGATTTCTTTGATTTTACAGAGGAGTTCACACTCCTAAAACTTGGCAGCGTCGTACATTCCTTAAGATAAAAAAGAAATAAAAAAGCTCTCCTCCCACCTTTTCATGACTTTCCTTTTTCTTGCAATACTAGCAGTGTTATAGCAAGATTCTGAAATGTGGTAGGGTACATAAGTCAGGAAAAGATAACTTTTTGTAATACGGTCTCATGAAAATCTGTTCAGATTTTGGGCTGAAGTACAAAATGTCACAAATTTCCATTTCCCATCTGTGACTGGCACAGTATAGCTTGTGGTTCTGGCCCCATGCCACAGCTCCATGACAGTTTTATTGCCATGTGTAAGTTCTGGCCCTGTGTCCTGCCACTTTCCAGAGAACTTTGGTCCAGCTGATCTATTGCCAGCTGAGAAGATGTGGCCAAATGTGATACAGGAAAACTGATTACTGATGTCTAGGTGCATGCATATTTCTCCCTCAAATGAAGTGTTGGATCACTACAACACTGGCCCATAGTATTGTACACCAGTGTAGAAGGTGGTATGGACTGGATGAGTGGACTACAAAGTGAGTAAAAAACAGGCTGGAGAGGTGAACTCGAAGTGTAGAGGTCAACATTCCAAAGTCTAATGGGAAAATGGGGAGCCACTTAGGAGTAACATTCCTCAAGGGAGCAATACCATTTAACATCCTCATCTACAGGAGGAAAAGGAGGCAGAGAACACCTTGAAGAGTTCACAGATGATACAAACCTGGAGTAGTGGTGGGTATTCTGGAGGGCAGTGCTGCCATTCGGAAGGACCTAAATAAGCTGGGAAAAGGGCTGGCAGAAACCTCACAAAGTTCAGCAGTGACAAGGGCAAAGTTTTGCAGTGCTTGCCAGTGCAGGCTGGCTGCTGACTGCCCAGGAAACACCTCTGCAGAAAAAGGCTTTAGACTCCCAGAATACTCCTGATTGAAGTCAGAAGTGCACTCAGCAGTCATGTAGGCCAAGAGCATGCTGGACTGCAGAAACAAGAGAGCATGTCAAGGGAAGGCATTATTTCCCTTTATTCAACACGTATGAGGCTGCATCTGGAGCCTTCTTTTCTGTTCTTTTCTTCACAGGGTATGAATGATAGTCATATTTTAAGTGGAGTACACCAAGAAAATCAGGAATCTGAAGCACTTAATGCATAAGGAAAGATTGAGGAACCTAGGTTTGATCATACTGGAGTAAAGATAGTTGGGGACTTACTGTCTTTGACTAAAAGGAGGGTTATGAGAGAGTCAGATTCTTCACAGATGTCCAAGCTGAAAGGATGAGAAGCAATGGACACAGTTGCAGCAAAGGAAATGCCACAGTTTATAATCTGGAGTGGTAAATGCACATTCCCAGACTCATTTCCCTTGTGTGACATCCACTCTAGGAATGCAGACCCTCTTTTCCACCAAATTTGTCTCCTAAAACCAGGAGCTGAGACATCTGAGCCGTCCCAGTTAAGTAACCCCACTCTCTGTGAGCTCAGCCTGCTCATACCTTTTGGCTCAACCCTCCAAAGATAGCACAGCAGGACTGAAAGCAGCACAGGTTTCAAGGAAGAATTTCTTGATCTCACTGAACAGTTTACCTTCCTCAATGCCCTAAAACGTTCAAATTACAGACCTTTGAAAACAACAAAACACCCCACGAGATTCTGGTATTTTTGGTGAGCCTGGAACTTTTAGATGAGCCTGGACTGACTTGTCTTTTGCAAATGCGTATTGGATGTGATGTTGGTTAGTCCACCTTCAAAATTAACTCTCTTTTCTCCTCCCTGCAGGCTCTCGTTGGAGAATACGATTACACAGTCCTGCTGTCCATCTTCCTGCCACTGCAAAACTGTTGCATTTTTGTTACGGTGGGCCAAAAATCAGGTGACAGCTGGGACCAGTGCAAATCGGTCCAATTTGGTGTTCTAAGGGAAGATAAAAACATTACCTCTTCTGACACCTGTTGTAGAGGATGAGCTATTCTTGCTTCAGTGCTTGTTTGTCCCTTCATGGGATTGTGGGAAATTCAGGGGCTTCATGCTGGGTTTTAAGAGAAACAGATGAATTGGCCAAATTTTTGTTTTGTCCTTTAGTCTTTGGTTCTAGCTGGGTCACATTTTCCATTTTCTCGCCTGAAACCACAACTTCCTTCTTTAAATTAATGAATGTCAAAATTCATAGAACCATTTAGGTTGGAAAAGACACTTAAGATCATGGAGTCCAGCTGTAAACCTCCCACTCCCAAGTCCCACTAAACCATGTCCCTAAACTGCAGTAGTCACTAGTCTGTCTCTGATACCTGATACCATATCAAACACCCAAAGTCTTGCACACACCTGTACACAAACAAGAGGAAATGGGATCCCAGAGTCTCTTGCTGAATGTCTCTTAAAATTCACCTCCCCATTTTACATCCCACCTACAAATGGGAAAAGCTCAGAGCATGACATATGTTGTTGCCATTTGATTCAAATAAAGGGCAGCTGGAGGAGGCAGTGGACAGAAGAGGAAGAGCTTGACATTGCATTTGAATTCCACTGTGTCATTCAGTGAGGACAGCCCTTGTGGTGAGAATGACCTCCCTGCTGGTGACAATATTTCTAAGGCCAGCTCAGAAATTGTAAATGATAACAATTAATGGTACAACTCTGTGTGTCTCCACTGATAGCTGGCTCCCAGCTCCTCACAGCGTGCCCCTACCCTCCCAACACATTAATCATACAGACAGCACTTGATATCCCAAGGACTTCTCCTGGACCCTCTCACCCCACTGTCTTTACCTGATGAACTGCAGGCATGACTGTATGCTGAGTGAATGCTGTGTTTGTAGGATTCGACACAGTGCCACAAAATTTGTTAGGTAATGGTGTAGCTAAACAAAACCTACCTTTTGACAATAATTCACAGTGAGTGTGGTATCTCTTCTAGAGAGTACATCAATTGTCAGTTTCTGCCAATAACACAAACTCTGATTCATCTCTTGCATTGCATCTCTTTCTGTCTGAGCAGCAATGTCCATATTTCCTTCTACCTGTGGTTTCACACCATGTCAAAAACTTATCCTTCCTTTTCTATTTTTTTATAAACCATTATAGCAAAAACCACCTTTACCTATTTTTTTTTCAGATCCATTTTCCTAGGAATCACTCTTCTCCTTATGTTTCATCCTTAGTCTTTTCTCTGCAGACAATGTTTTGCTCATTCCACAAGTCTGCAATAGCCAAGGGAGCTTGTTATTCTTGTGCAGGTCACTCTGCTCTCTTTGCTTCCTTTGAAAACACAGCACATTCCACACTCTGCTTTTCTTGCTATTTCTGATAACTTAAATGTAGGCACTGTTAAGAATTGGACTATCAGTATGGTTTCCTTCCTCAAACTCTTATTTTTTTCCTTTTCTGTATGAAATTTCAAGGGAGACATAGCAGAAGAACTTGTCTTTCCCCGATTATATTTTCCCTTTCAATTTGAATCTTTCTAGTTTTGGAGTTGCATGTGAATGACTTGGTTGTACAGGAGCACGAGGCTTGTGAAGAGCATCTCCTAAGAGACCGTGAATTTCTTGCAATGTTAGCCTGTGGTCCAGCATTGTGCCAGAGAAAACTGACATCCAGACAATGGCAAACAAGGACTTTTCCAGGAATATAATTTTGCAGCATTGGCTTCACTTCATCCATAAGCTACCAGAGGTCCTTCCTACTACTTTAACTGTCTGATGTGGTGTTTTCCTTGGTTTTGCTGATTTAGCCCGATTTAAAAGCAACTGCTTTGGAGGCCTTGTTCAAGGTTTTCTTGCCACTATCCCTTCTTAGTCTTCCTCATTTATATCCTTCCCCAGTTCATGAGCCATGCATTTATGCTGCTCGTGGTATAAATCTTGATGGGTATGTCAATATTCCTTGCGCAGTTGCTGACTTTGAGAGGGAAGTTGCTATTCATTAGCTGCTTTCTTTACTTTGAATCAAATCTGATGTCTCCTCTTTCTGCAGCATGGACAAAATAATTCAGTTCCTTTGCATGGATTTGCATTTTGCTGTGATTCAATTTTAGGCTGCACTCTCTGCTTCTTGTAGGTAATGCTGTTAGTTTTTGGGGGTTTTGTCATTTTTTTCTCTGGGTCTGTCATTCATAAGAATGTCATCAAAAGTGACTCCAGCCCTTCATCAGCTTTGTGTTATTTCAGGAATATTTTGGGAAATATCTCAAGCATAGGCAGTATTTTAAGAGGCACAAAATTGAAATGCTGTCTTCTTAAAGTCATTAACATTCTGCTTTCTTGGTCCAGCCTGAACTGCCCGTGCCTAGATGGAACATTTAGTACATGTAGTATATTTTGTGTAGAAAGCAGATAGGTGATCTCATGTTGGGTGTGTAAAGCGCAATGTTTTATTTCTTTCTTTCTGTCCCAATAGCCTTTGCATACCATATAATTATATTTCTCTCTTTCCCTGTGATTATTGTGAAAAATCATTCCAGTGCTTTCTCCATTTGCTCAATTGTCTTTAGCTGCAGCACAAGCTCTGCTCCCCAGCCCTTTCTGAGTCTTGCTGCCGGTGGATGCTATGGTATGTGTTCATAATTTTGGGCAGTAGCAGCTCTCTTGCAAGGAGGGGTTGCGTTTGAATCCCAAGGGAGCCTGGGATGTCATCATCAATGATTCCTGCCGATTCAATTCTCCTGCAGCAGAGGAGAAATCATCCATCATTCTCTGCTGCAGCACAGCTCCATTGCTGGACAAGTGCCCCAGCCCATCCTGGCAGGCACAATGAAACCACAGCAGGGAGCAGCAACGCCCAGAGTGAAGAGGCAAGCCTGAGGTTCAGACGGGAAATTGAGAGCCCGTGGCAGGGTGAAGGCTCCCATCAGCAGGATACAAGCCTGGCAGGGACACGGCCGTAGTGCAGCTCAGGCAGTAGCCAAGCATAAGAGAGCTGTGACTTCAAGCAGTTCCCAGGAAAAGGATGGGGGGATCTCCCATGAAAGCGTCTCAGCAGAGCTTCACAGGGAATCCTCCACAAAAGCTTCTCTCAGCTCTTCTTTCCTCACCAGCTCTGACCAGCCAGCTGATTTGAAGCTGCCAACCAAAATCCTAGGAGAGGGAGAGTGCACTCAGGCTCCTGACAAACTCTCCATCCCATGTCTTCAAATTCCAGGAAAGCATTTGGTTTTCTCTTCTGTTAGGCAGACTTTGAAATTTTTTATCAAATTTCAAGGACTTAAGATTATTTTGTCCCAGGACGCATTTTCCTGGCATTTTTATATCACAGCATTGGAGATATTTGACATCTTGATCTATATATGTGTCTGAAACACTGCATTTCCCTGCTGTGCCAAATGCAGGTCTCTGCATCCTGCCAGCCTCACAACGGCATTCACGGGACAGCTCAGGCTGTGCTTCTCCACTACTCTGTCCTAGGGTGGTGACTGGCCTGTAGACCCATGAGAAGATCCAGTGTCACTAGTGTGTCTCCTAGGCCCTGTTACCAGAATTAGAGATGCCTCAGCCTTTTTCATACAATCGTGGAATATGCTAAGTTGGAAGGGACCCATCAGGATCATCAAGTCCGACTCCTGGCCCTACAGGAAGAGTGCAATGTCAGTGCTGCTGAATTGCTGTCCTTGGAGGTGCTCTGCAGTCACACATGTGGGTGTGGCCAGGTACCTTTCCATCTGCTCAAATGACAAGCTCTCCCCTGGACTGTAGAGAGCGAGGTCTGCTGGTTGCTTTGCAATGCATCACACCAATGTCCTGCTGATGTACCTCTGCTGCTTGCTCCACTTTAACTGCTGGGTGTGGCTCAGGCCCTCTGCTACCTCCCTCCCCTCTCAGCACTTCCTGTGGCACTCTGTTATCCTTGTCTCTCCATTTTATGAGGTACCACCACCCCAACTTCTTCTTTTAGAGGATGCCTGTGCTCTCTGAGCCCTCTCTGTTCAATTGCTAAATGGGTCTTCATTGCTAATTTTCCTTGTGCCCTTTTCTGGTTTGACCCTGCTAAAAACTTCTCCTTCAGCACACCATTCCTCTCTGTCAAACAGAGTTTTCCTTATAGCCTCAGTTCTCCACTCACCACTAGGCTCTTCCTGCCTAGGTTTGTTTTTTTCCCTTGGTAATTAGTGTTTGTGCAGATATGTTTTCCTTTGTTGAGCTTTTCCTCTTTGTTCCTTTGCCCCGAGTTCCTCAGCAGTCACCACAAAGCATTCAGCTCCAGCCCACCTCTTTTGCTGTCTTTGCAGAAGCCCCCCATGCCCCCGCTCTGCTCCCCTCTGCTCCTTCCCTCATGTCCTGCTCTCCTCATTTGGTTACATTTCTGCCCACATCAAGGAGGGAACCAACATTTCACCAGCTGCTACTCAGAGGACATTTCAGTGTGGGTTGCCAGCAACTGAAACCATCCTGCTCCTGCACCTCCCCATCAATGCATGGCTGGGCAGTCACTCAGAGCAGCACTCTCATCCCACAGACACCTTCCTGGGGTAATTTCCAGCCAAATAACTCAGCTCATCTGATTCAGATCACAGAATCTCATGCCAAGGTCCAAAGTGATAAGAGGTAGCCAGAAGCCCCCAGGGGAGCAGAAAAAACATGGGACAGCCCCTCTTGTCAGCACAGCAGCATCAGGGTAGCTAAACAAGACCATGCATCATGCCCTGGGACAAATCAGTGACAAGGAGATGCTATTTGGCTTCTTTAAGCAGCCTGATGACTATCACAGGTCTTTTGCCTTGCAGGAAGAAGCATAGACATTTTTCTTTCTAAGTAACACTATCAGGGGACCAGAAAGTGATGCCATATAGAGGTAATTATGCTCAAAAGCACAATCAGAAGAAAAAATGTGCCTGCTGGCTCTGCAGGCATGAAGTCCAGTGTCAGCAACAGTAACACAGACCCTGAGCCATAATAAAAGTAATAAATAACAGCAGCAATGAGGACTGCTTTTCTTTTGTTAATCTGGGGGAACTCTGATGGGACACCGCCTTTATAGGGGTATAAAATGGGTGTAAAGTCAGAGCAAAATGAAGAATATGGCTCTTACTTCATGCAGGACAGGCTGTTCAAGAACTCCCTAAAATCACAGGAAAGTCATTGTATTGCTTGGCACCTGCCCAAAGTGATTTCATCTTCTGTTCAGGATTAAAATACATTAATAGCCTGAGGGCAGCAGTTTCCTTGCCAAAAAAATGCCTTTCTTCCTCCCCCACCTCCCATCTTGTTTTAAATATGAGGGCTTGCAGGTCAGGAGTGAACACTCAGCGAGTATTACTTGAATTATCAAATGGAAGTGCAGCAATATCATTTTCTTTCAAGCAAACACTGACTTAATTAAAATGTGCACTCTGAACTTGGCAAATTTCACATTATTCATGAGAAAGGTATGGGTCTGTCTATTGCAAAGGCAAACTAAAAATAATCAGAGATACAGAACCAGAAGGGCAGCTATTAAGACTTCAGAACTAGAACTTTTTCTGGCAAAGCTCTATCTCCAAGAGTGTCATTTACCCTCAGACCATTGTCTAGTCCCAACTAATAGTGCAAAGCTGGCAAAAGCCTTCATGTAAATGTGATTATGCTGGCCACAAAATCCTTTTGGCCAGAAAGCTGTGCTCTCTTTAGGGAAACAGCATAACCTGTATGGGCCAAAGCACTCCTGCTGACCAAATTGTGCCCCAGGAGGGAGTAAGGCTGGTAAAGCTAGGTGAAGGCAGCATCCAAAGGCTGCAACGAGAAAAGTTTCCAGCTCCCAGAGGCCCAGTCCAGTAAATGAGGGCTACCATGCTTCTGCCACCAGCTTGTAGACTCCTGTTTTTCCACTGAGTGGCTTTTTCCATAGCAGAGCAATGATAGCAGGAGGCACATCTGCCATTGTCTACATCTCTGTACCACTGTGGGTACCTGTGCAGGTCTTCCTTTGGGTTTTGACAGGGAATCAAGGACCCAGACAGCCAGAATGTGCAGTGGGACTGGACAGACATGAAGCAAAAAACTGGAACGCCCAGCACCACCAGTGCTGATGCAGTGCAAAAGTGGCAGCAATTTCCACGTAAACAAGAACCAAAGCATTTTTACCTTAAGGTTTTGTGCAAAGGACACTGAAAAGGGAGGAGAAGAATTAGAACTTATCTTGAATACCACATTAATAAAAGCCTGTACACAGACCAAAGAGATGACTTACCTTTTCTCCTCCTTCCAAACACCTATCTATTGCTTTGCTCTTAGACTGGAGATCAATTGATTAGTGAAGTGACATCCCAATATAAAATTTGCCTTCTCTCCACTGCACCTGTCATTCTCTGGCAGGTTGATCTGAAACCACAAAGTCACATTAGTCATCCGAATATGCTAAGCAATATGTTTTCTTTCTTACCTGTGTAAATTTGGGTCAATCTCATCTGCTTCAACATACTCATGTGATAGCTGATGGAAGCCAAATAGCTGTCTGAAAAGTATGTGGGCAGTGAAGGTTGGCCAGTTTGCAGTACATCCAAGCCAGTTCAAGAGCAGGCTTTCTTGTGAGATGACATGGTCTGCAATCCTCCATGCAGGTAAAGCAGAAGGATAGAAATCTCTTGGCAGCAGATGAAAACTGATCTGCTTGCTTAAATTATGCCCTCATCCCTAGCTTGGAAGAACTGGAGAAATTCTTATAAAAGATGCTTAGAGATGATCTGGTCAGTGGAGTCAGGATGGCCAGCAGCACACTGCATCCACCCCAGAAGCACTGCCAAAAGACACTGGAGCTGTAGCAGCCCCGGGGTGACAGGGCAACTATTTCTGCACAGATACTGCACTGCAGAGACTGGCTGGGACAGCAGAAAGTATCTCTGACCGAGGGCTGAATTTCAGAGCGTGGCCAATTGCTGACATCAGGTCTATACCAGGAGACAGGCAGGGATCCCTTCCTCATCTTTCAGAAGAGGAGCTCCAGGAACTGGCTTCTGCAATATGGGCTGGGTACCACACAGGTACTGTGCAGTCTTGCCACACCATCCTGGTCTGCTGGGAAGCATCTGTTCATCCCCAGAGAGATGTTCTCTTTCATCTGCCTGCCCCTCCACAAAAGAAATGTGAGGAATTTGGTGCGTTTGTTCTGTGTTGAGATGAATAAGAGAGGAGCATTTGTCTCTCCTCTGAAATTACCATCTGCAATAGATGTCATCCTTGAAGACACTGGAAGACTTTAGGAGCTGTTTTGGAAGAAGTGTGGGCATTAAGCAGAATAAAGTATTTTCATTGTAAGGAAGATTTCAACAAAATGGAAGGTAACCAACCTCCAACTACAAAATAAAAACAAGGTAAAACATGACTAAGAAAAGAGACAAATCTTATCTCTAAAGGTATCCAGAAGGAGAGGAATTCAGATTGTACATTGAAATCCCTGAAGGCTCACACCAGGAGCAGGTTAGTATAGGCAGCCTTGTAGAAGGAAAATAAAATAGCTCTTCAAGTGCTTGCTGAGATAACATGCAGATAATAGCTCTCTTGGGGCACCCAGGTTTCAAGATAATGCTTATCTTGATTGAGGAAGAATCTGAAGGTATGAATGAGCAGACTGCCATGCTTCCTATGGAGGACTCCACATCTGATCCTGACAGCCTGGAACAGCTGGAGGCAAGGGAGATAACTTTGTGGTTGCAGCTACAACCTTGAAACTCAAAAAACTGAGTGGCACAGGTGAAGATCAGACCAGTGGACTATGCCATGGGCAGGATGTGAGAGAAGAAGCCAGTAAGAAACCAACTCTGAGTCTTTCAAACATCTCATTTCATAGAAGACAGAGATAAAGAAAGCTCTGGTTATGTGTTACCAGTATCTCAGAAATGCAATTGAGAACCAGGATCCTGTTGGGTTGGATGCTGCTGAGAGGACAGAATCTCCACTATGGGTTTCTTCAGGGAGCTGAGAGCTGACTGCATCCACTCTGTGTCAAGGAAGCCTATGGCCAATGTGTCCATATGTTGTGGATGTGTAGCAATTCCCCCTCATTTGTTGGCAGCTTTGTACCGCTCTTTGAGGTGTGACTCTCCCTTCAGCAGCTATCCCAGAGAACTTTGAGGGCCAGTTTTGTGAAGCAGCCATAATTGGATTCACTACTGAAAGCTCTGCAAAGAGCAGATGGGGCCAGAGCAAACATTAGCTCTGCTCAAACAACAGCAAGTCCAAAAAAGACAGGGGCAGGAGAAAGAGAAAGCCTTGTTACAGCAGCAGCTCTCCCCTGGCTCTCTTCCTGCCTGCCTTCCTACTACAGCCAGAGACATCCAACTTTGGCTCTAGGGCTGGCAGACCACTGCCTATAGCACCTGACTCCTCCTTGTCACCTGCCTCTTCTCCAGCCTGTGCTACTTGTTAAGATTGTAAGAGAGCTGGGACCAGTCAACAGCAAGAACATTTGTTATACTTGAATGCTCTGGCATCCTTGCAGGTTTGCCTGGCTTGATTTTTCTAGTTGGGTGAAGCAGAGCTGTTTTACTTAATCTGATTTTCTCCATTTTCCCTTTTTCCCATTTTTCTCATTGAAAAGCTCATCAGCCCCTATTGCCTTCACGGAGAATGCTAATCCTATAATCTGCTGCAGATTCTGTTTGTGTTGAAATGTCACCTGTGTAAACTTATCCTGCTGAGCCCATGCAGAGTTTGGTTCATGGAGACTTGCATCCGTACTGGGGAGGCCAAATGGGTATTGAAATAGAAGTATTTTCCAAAAACCACCACAAAAGATGCCAGCCAGTGGCACTACAGAGTGAAATGAGATTTGCTGAAAGCTGCTGCATGGCAGGCAGATGAGTCTCCTGCCTTGACCCCAGCATTGCCTCTGTGATGGTGAACAAAGGCCATCACCATCACTGTCCCTTCTTGCAGGGAGGGTTGTGCCTCTCTCAACAGCCTGGGAGCTGTTGTCCTCACCAATGCTTTAGCCAAGTGGTGGCCCACTCCACGTCAGGTTGCATCTCTGTTATTAAATAAAACAGGATGAAAGATTCAAGGGCTGTGGGGCATGCCATAAGTCATGTCAAGCCACCTAAATTCTCCAATGTGGCTGTGTCAAATCCCTCTTGCCTGTTAGTACATCCATAGACCTAGAGATGCTGTCAAATACCAGGAAATACCTATATTCATGCAGTAAGTTCTTCAGAGCATTAAAAGTGAATCGTGAGCTTGATCCCAGACCTGTCCAGGGGGCTCTGATGTGAACAGAAACCGACACCAGACTCAGGGTTAACCAGCTCATAAGGAAATAAATGGGAACTTCTCCTCCACAGGTTCTCATTTAAATGGTATCCAGGCCTTTTCTAGGCTGGAGCTGACTGGCACAGGCCAAAAAGGTGGCCAGGGAGCATAACCATTAGGTCATACAGAAATTTAGCTTTGCCAGTATAGACAAAGCCTCTGCTAACACAGCTGGCCAAACCTGGTGCACTTCTGCAGGGGCTCTGAGTGACTGGTAGCCCAGTTCAATCAGCCAAGGGCAAACCATGCTCCTGGAAGCAAGCCATAACAATGAACAGAAAACATGTTTAAGAGAAAACTAACTCAATTTAAAACTTATAATGTAGGGCTGTGTGTGTGTCAACCAGGATCACCCAGCACAGGGAAGGCATAACAAATATCCCTGGCTGAGGTGCCATGAGATCTTCTGGAAGCCCAAAGCTCATTGCATTCATTCTTCTGCGTGCAGCAGCAAAACCATATGCCAAGTGCTAGCTGCAAATTGAAGGGTCTAAGCTCCCTCCTGGGCAAAGGAAATGTCCTAGCTTTGTGAACAAAGGCATTGTTTAAGACTGGAAGCAGGGTGGAACATTTGAAATAAGGAACAACTCCAAAAAGATGTCTTTTTCCTTCAAATTTTATCTTTTCCCTCACAGTCAGTGCAGGCTGTTGAAACAAAAGAAGTTCTTCTGCCATACTGGGAAGCACCACTTCTCTTAGGGAGGAGAAGAGCTGCTCATGCAGAGGCAGAGGAGAAGGTGGACCTTTTGCAGACTCCTTCACCAACCTCTGCTAATGCACTTCGTCCTACAGGCTCTGCTAAGGACTCCAGAACAGAGGCAGATGCGAGGTGGGAGCACACTGGTACTGCTGAGACTCACACCAGTGAAGTAGTCACATCTTTTATCTTTTCTCCAGCCAAGCAGTCTGGGAGATGGAGGCACTTGCAGGTGGGGCTCTCTAGGCACTGCACACCTCTCCTCACCATTCTGTTACATTACAGAAGAGAATCCTTGAAGAAGAGCTACTTCACCCTTAGAATCATGGTATCATAGAATGATCAAGGTTGGAAGGGATCTTAAAGACTATCCAGTTCCAATCCCTCTGCTATGGGAGTGGCCTTGAACACTTCCAGGGATGGGGCATCCACAACTTCTCTGGGAAACATGTTCCAGTCCCTCACCACCCTCACAGGAAAGAATTTCTTCCTAATATATAATGTAAACCTACCATCACTCAGTTTAAAGCCATTAGAGACAAGTCTGCCTGCTTGCATGGACATGACAGTCAAGCCAAATGGCTGCCAGCTCCCCGGAAGCCCCTGTGCCAGAACCAGCATAAGGTGGAGAAGGGAAATGTTCTGGATGCAAGTGGCAGAGGAACTGAGACAGTTCATCTCCCTGGTGTGTGGGTGGGTAATAATAAACCCACATTCAAGCCTGGTGGGGAATTTATGCTGCAAGACCCTTAGCAGAAGCCCGGGGGTATCCCCAATGCAACATGGGTTGCACTGGGAATCAACACCTGGGTGTGTAGGGTGGCCTGACTTTGCTTTTAAAAATAAACCTTCTTTAGTAAGTTTCTTTTTTACCTTTGTCTCCTCTGACCTCCTCCAGTTCTTCCCCTTTTTAGCTTTTTGCTAAAAACCTGCAGATCAAAGCAATTCCCCACCATACCCTCCCCCCTGCCCCATCCTGCTCTGCATGTACGAGGCAGCCAGAGCCTGTCAGGACCCTGGCTGTGCTGTTCCCCACCCAGGACACGATGTGCTTCGAGTGTAGCCAGGAGAGGCAGGTGAGATGAGGCCAGGGGAGATGTGAAAGGCTGCAGCAGAGGCTCTGCAGGGTTTTACAGACCAGCAAGGATGGCTCTGGATGTCTAGCTCTGTGCCCATGAAAATATGCACCTAAATTTCAGGTGCATTGCTATAATAAGTGAGCTGCATAATTTTGCTACCAACACGCCAGGAGATTGGTTACTAATGTGCAGTACTGCAGATCAGCAACCAGATCACAGAAAGAGCAAACAATTTCCCAAGGATCATGAAGGGAATTTACAGCAGTGCAAAGGACTGAAGCTGATATTTCCAGTGTAATCTTTGCCTTTTTGCAGCTAAAGCGGGTGAAAGTGGCTAGACTGTTGCGTGAAGTTTCTTTCATAAGTTGAGGGTATTTTTAAGAATAAGAACATGACATAATATTGCAACATCCACTAAATAACATGGATTTAAAGCTGCTTGAGATGAGCACATTTGCATTTTTTCTCCTCTAATCAGGACATAATAAAACATAGGAGTTTATAGGAGCCTGTAAGTCTATCAGACACTACAGGAAATAAAGGAATCTTTCCTGAAGGGTGGATATTGTTTAGTAAGCCACATTCTGATATAAAATAGACTGCCCATGAGTGACTAGTCTGGCACCGAAAGGGTTGTTTTAGTGTGGCTGAAGTGGGCGCTACAAGTAAATGAATTCTAAGATATTAAAACCCTCAGTCATGTCACCTCTCAGTCAGAAAAACCTCCCAGCATCAGGCTGCTGCCTGTGGTCCTCCACTGCATAGAAAAGAAGCATCTTCTACAAAATCATGTTTGCCTACCAGCTGCAGGGAGACACAGACTTTCCATATCTTTTGCTACCGCATTGTTGCTATGATCATACAGGGACCAATGAACTGAGACAGTATTTTAATATGTAGTTATTAAAAATCCCTTTGCAAGTACAATTTACGTAGGCCAGATGTGTATTTGGGTGGAAAAGGCTGGCTTAAAATATATAATGAAATAGATAAATAATTGAAGGGATTAACATACAGAGCGCATGTCACAAAAATACAGTCTCCAAACAAGAAACATCTATGCAAAGCTGAAGGATAGACTAGAAACTGAGAGAACTCTTTTCTAATGATTCAGAAACCATAAAAATTGCTTCCAAATGGCAGGAATAGCTTTTGCTTCTTGTGCAAAAAGAAAAGCTGAAAGTCCTCGTCCAAACAGTAATTTTTTGTCCTGCTAGTGCTTACATGACTCTGAATTACCTAATTTTTGATTTCTTGAAATTTCTGTCAGCAACAGAAAAAACAGAAGCATTGTCATAAACGTAATCCACCAGTGAGCACAAATTTCAATTGTAAAGTAATTTCTATTGCTATTAATTTGTTAAAATTATTTTTGTTTGCTTTCTTTTTAAAAGCTTTGTTTAAATGGCAAACAAACAATTAGGAGAATATAAGTTTTCTAGTTTTTCAGTTTGGATCTGACAACATTCCCATTTCACTGCTGGAACTTTGGCAAATCCTTTATGAAGCTGATGAAACTTCAGGCTTTTCATTCCCACTTGAAAGCAAAAATAAAGCAGAAAGAACTCAATTAAGACAACAAGCTAACAGTTTTAGGCTTTTAACATATTTGTGAAGAAACAAAATGCCCATGATTGTGCACTCTGTTACTATTTCTGGCACACCAATAAAATAAATCCCAATCTATTCTTTTATCATTTGAAATCAATATTCCCAGGTCCACTGGATTTAGTGAACTGAGCATCCTGCTATGCATAGAGCTAAAGGAATAATTTCTTAGCCAACAGACTATTGCACCAGCCTCCCCTGGTAATTCCTTTTAGCGTCTCCTCACACAAGCTGTTTTAATTGTTTCAAATTCGTTTCAAATATCTAAGCTCTCCTGAGCTCTCCACAACAGAAAATCCTAATTAGCGCCTAACTATAATATTCAAACACAGACAGGTCAATTTGGTGAGATATCTTTGCAACCACAGTCATCTAAAAGCTTTTTCAGCTATCTATGGATATGTTCCATGTTCCTCCGGCATCAGTAACAAGAGTTATGCCAAGCACTGAGCTCTGGGCTTGCTTTGGTAGAAAATGGAGGCCAAGACAGAGACATTCCTTGTGATGAAAGTGTCCTTGCTCTAATGCTCCGTTCTGCTGAAAGGCTGAACGTGAGGCAGAAAGGGAGAGACTGTGTGAAGTTTCTACTTGGAAAGTCCTTTTAAAGTTGGCAGGTCTAAGGTATTGAACTACAGCTAGTGGTAACTTGCCACTGTACTGATAAGGAAACAGGTCTGGGGACCTGATGTTCAGGAATGACTTTCCTCTCTCTATCTCTTCCTAACTCCACACATTGATTCCTAGCATGACCCTGTGTGGCTGGCACCCAACCATGTGCACATAAAGATGCAGGAGGGGAAGTTCAGCAGCCAAGGTTTTGCATCAGAAAGGGTGCTGCTGACCTCCTCTAGTGGCAAAGTTCATTAGGAATGAGAAGTTAGCAGGATTTTTGTGGAGGCTGTGTGTGCCTAGGAGCAGCAACATAATTTTATTCAGGATTGAAGAAGTCTCCAAACTGAGGATCCCCTAATTTCGGTTGCAAGGTCACTTCAGCAGGAGTGGATGCACGTGGGCTGTGCTGCATCTGTAGCATGAAGGAAAGGGATGGTCAGTTGCTCAAGCATCATACAGGTGCTGTGCTGAGGTAGCTCACTTAAAGTGCCTTTGCCATACTCCTCTAGGTTAAAAGCAACGGTAAGAAACTCATTCTTAAAGGACAAAAGCTTCACAGTTTGACAAACAGCTCACTCACCCTAATCACAGGTGTTTTTGCCAAAATGTATTTGGACTGTGCTCTCCCTGTAAGCAGGAATACTCTTCTGCTTGCTTTTCTCCCACATTTGAATCTGAATCAACCTAATCTTTCAGCATTAACTATTAGAAGGTTCCTAACTCTGCTGTATGAGGGACATGTTATAAAGCTCTGAGAGACAGAGCGGGTATTGAAGCACCCAAGTACTGACAGCCCTGGCTGCATAGCTTGAGCTGCAATAGCTGTGCTGGGCAGGGAACATGGTCTCCGTGAGTAGCTGGAGGACTGCTCCAAAACCTGCCATGCCACATGGACAATGGCATTCCCAGCATAGGCGAGCCTCTGACTGCAGCACGGAAATCCTGACTGCAACGAGGGAGCCCACCTCAGACTGGAGCTGCTTGAATTTCAAGGGCAGTACAAGCCAGATCAGAGGCCAAATATTTTGGCAGGGGTCAGAGCGTACAGACTCTGCTTCGGTGTCCTTAGACTTGATAGTCGGAAAGGTTTTAAACTTCTTCCTCCTCTCTTCTGCCACCAGAGGGCATGGCTCCCCTCTCTGCCAGGAGAAGCAGTAGTCTGCAAGGACAAGGGGATTGCCTGCTGGAGAAGTTGGATGTCCTTTTTTTCCCACCTTCCTGATACCTGCATTTCAGACTCTTGGCTGGACCTGAAGCCCCGTCTAAGAAGAAAATACGCAGAGAACTTCAGCCGCGGCAGAAGGGAAGGCCTCCGGCTTTGCATGGCTTGAGAAAGCATCTGACACGTCTCGATCCTGAGTTGAGCTCATTTAGAAGCAGCTCTGCCAACCAGCAAGCCCTGTTTCCTATTTCAGCCGTGCCTCGTTTGCACTGTGCTACAGGTTTGTGCAGCAGCCACGGCCCTGCCTCAGAGCCGCTGAGGCACCAGGCAGAGCCCGAGCACAGGAGGGTGAGGCTTCCTGCAGCTCTTGACCTCTGGGAAGCAAGCTGGTTACTGAACCAGATGCTCACTCCTCCTTCACAGCCATTTCAGAACTACAGGATGCAGGGCAGAGAGTAATAGGACAGTGACTTTTTCTGCAATGACCATTCAGTAAACAGCACATTCTATTTTATTTCTTCTGCAATAGTCACTCCCAGCACAGTGTGACAACCAGCATATCCTCTCATTTGATGTGACAATAGAAATCTAACGAGAGCAGCCACAGATTCGAACCTTATTTCTCTTCTTCTTCTTTTTTTTTTTTTTTTTAACCTAAAATATTATGGGAGTTTG
>VZRO01005640.1:365482-502917 GCA_013397915.1 Daphoenositta chrysoptera | reverse complement strand
CTTCTTTTTTTTTTTTTTTAACCATAAATAATATAGGATGTTAGTGATGCCTTTGGGAAATGAAAATAAGGTGAGTTCAGGAACGCTGACAGTAAAACAAAGAAGAAACCATGAATCCGTGGTGATTTGCACTAGGCTGAGGTTCAGTCCTACTCAATTTACAGTGAGGCTTTCTAACAGCCATTGGGAAACAAAAAATTTTAGCTTGCAGCAAAGCTGTTAACCTTTTCTCCAAGAAAAGCACTTCCAAACCAGCATGGCCTTTTTGATGCTGCATGAGGACTCAGGACTAATTTCCCAGAGGTATTTATCACTGATGAGTGTTCATTCAGGAATTTATGCAAATGTATTTCAGGTTGTGAGGTGCTGGCAAATTGCTTGCGCTTCCTCATAAGACACATATGCCTGGTCTCCAACAGTGGTATCTTAGGTTTTCTGGCTTGATGATTAGCATAATCCAAATTTTGATTTTATACATTAAAAGTCAGAAGAAACAAAAACTGAATTAGTGCAATTTTTTTATTTAGTGTGATGAACTAAGATTTTGTTTCTCCTTAGTTAACACTAGAACAAGATGCATACAGTTGTTCAGATGCAAATATGTATGGAGTTATAAATAACTGTAATTTTCTATCCATATTTTTGGCAGTCCATGCAAAATAGGCAAAATAGCCACGTATTATTAAGGAAGAAATATAGTAAACATTATTTTTAGTTTTTGAAGATACAATGGATATGAATTGGAGTTTAGCAATTCAGTAGTTAATGCAAAAACAAAAGACAGCCTAAGATATTGCTGTGTCTAAATGCCAGGTATCAGAGCCTGTTGTGCTGGAAAAGGTTAGGAGTTTGAAAGCTGTGATACAGGACATACAATTTTCCCAAGCAACCAAGATTGTATTCTTATGCAAATGATTAGGCTACAAAAAATACCAGGCGATTGAAAGGACCAGCTTTATATAAGCAGAAATACATACAAATCAGCATTCCATCAGGCTCACCAGCAGGCACCAGGAGGTCTTTTATGGGTGTTTCAAACATCTGCTTTCACCCTCTCTCCCTGACAAGTTGTCTCTCTACATGCACCAGATGCCTCCGAGGCTGTGGAGCTGCCAGGGAGTCAGCCCAGGATTCCAAAATGGACAGTCAATAATCATCAGTGAAGTGGAGCCCAATATGGATGAGGTGTGCCTTCCCAGGAGACTGGTGGGGTTTCTCCCAAAGGACACACAAAATTTGGGCACTAAAACTGTGGGCTGCAAAAGCCCAGTGCAAGGTCTCCAGGGAAATGGTGGGCAGGTGCCCATGGTGCTATAGAGCCACTACTCCTCCTCCTGGCTTGATCTCCAGCCTGGCAGTGGAAGTCCCACCACGAGAAGCAGGAGCAATGAGAACACATCACCATCATCATGGTAAAACCCCTGTGATGTGATCTATGATTTCTTTCGATATCTCCTGCCCAGCATAAAGCAACTAAAAAGTTTGCTCTGTCCCCTCTTAAACCTATGTCCTTCAGTTGCCAAATGGCTCGTAGTCTTCTCTGCCAATGGCACAATACTGTGGTACTGAGGGACTCTGATCTGGCAGCACTGTGGCACCACTGCACTGATCTTGGGTGAAGATGTGCTATAAATGCTTCTATATGTATTTCCAAATAATAGGTAATCTGAGCAATCTGTAGCATTCCTAGGCAAAACTTCTGAATTAGGTACTCAGAAAAAGCTGGACTGACTCCTGACCTTGTGCACTAAGGACCTAGATAAGTCAGATGTCAAATTCTCTTTTTATCTATAATTTTAGCCTGTGAGAATCTGCCCTAGCGGTCCTTTTGCAGTTACTAGAGGGGAACCTTAACTGAGCTTCCCATGATACATTTTTGCTTCAGCCCAGAGCTCTTACTCACCGTTTTGTAGCATGACATGTTGTGCATGAACCTCTTGAAGCAGCCAAAAGTATGAGTTTTGATCTCATCATCAGATGGCAAGTTCTTTTGACTTTTAATAATCCACCAGGACTTGGGCCTGGCAGTTTATTTTCTTCTCTTTCCCTCCCACACATTGTATCTTTTTAACACGTGCTGGCTACCAGACCAAGCAGGGGAAGATTGCTTTTGTCCTTCTTCCTTTGTGCCTTTGTGCAGGGCCAACACATCACCTTGTCCTTTCTGGGGAAGAGTCCTTAATTTCACTCCAAATGGGACATCTGAGAGCCCTCTGACAGGGATCCCTCTGGACAGATCCCTAAAGCTCTCTCTCATCTGTACTCAAGATCTTAGGTATTCAGTGTTGCTACACTGTGCCCTGTGTAAATAAGACTTGTGTATTTCCATTTTCCCCCTATGTTGTTTTCTTTGGGAAAGTTAACAACAACTGGAAGCATTCTATTGCAACCTCAATATTATTTCCTGAACCAGATGCTTATTTTAACACTGTAGGCAGAAACAACAGGAAGTTCCTCTAGAAGTGATGACACTGCAGCTTCTTTAAAGTAATCAGTATTTAGGGTTAAGAATGAAGGTGTAGAAGAAGCATTGCTGATCACAGCTCCAGTTTGGTCACTGTTTCTGTTCTTTTATAAACTTTATTTTTTCCCTTCAGAAATTTTTCTTTGAGCTGAAACCCAGCATATTGGTCAAAATTACTTCTGATCCTTACTACTTTACTGCTGCAGCCGTGACATATCTTGAAAACATATATCAAATTTTGAATTAGATCAGAGATCCTTTTATTTTTGAACCCTTCACTATTTTACTAATTTGGGACTGCATTGCTCAAACCTCCTTCCCCATTTTGCTGCGCATAATTGTTGGCTACCTAGTGGAAAAATCTTCTAGAACTCAATAAAGAGCATCAGTTTTGCAAAAATATGTTTGATTTTTCCTAAAAGTGTACAGAGCTTGTTTTGACTCTTTTGGTCTCTGCAGAGCAGTGTGAACCCTTGTAGAAAAGACTTTTTCTAGGAAACAGTTTTGCTGCATCACTGCTATTCACCTCCTGCTTTCTGCAGAGCTTCACTGATTTCAGCCCAAGAATGGCAGCTGAAGTTTCTAATCAATAATAATAATAATAATAATAATAATAATAATCCTCTCGGAGCAAGATTCCAGCACACCTGCAGCACACCTACCAGACCAGCATGTGCAGAGTCTCAGGAGGCTTTGATCACTGGGGCAGAAAGGAGCAACCTAAAGTTACTTTGTAAAGTGAAGCTGCAGCTATGGATAATCGTTAAGAAAACACATAAGATTTGCTGTTTACCATTGCATTTCTGCAGTTCTAAACCCAAACCAGCCATGTTGTTGGAAGCCAACATTTTCTGGATACCTCATTATAGCCTTTGCTACACTCAGGGGGACACAATGCAGCAGGAATTGATTTGAGAAAGCACAGAGAACTGGCAGCTTTTGCTGAAAGGAGTTTTCTTGTATTTTTTCATGATGGGTATGTCTATGTTTGGTTGAAAAAATATTTTCAAAGTACCAAAACCTGAATTGTTTTCTTTTCCTTTATTCCTCTCACTTTTCTCCTCTTGTTTACTCCTCTGTTTCCCTTAGCAACTGGTATAAAGAGGAGAAAAAGAGGTGAAAAATAAACAAACAAAAAAGTTTTTTTAATGGAAGGATGAGAAAATGCTTCTGTTTCTGTCAAAAAACCCAGAAATGTTGCATCAAAACAGAAAATATGTGAAAGTGGTTGTTGAGGGAAATTTCGTCAGACTATTTTTATTGGTATTTTTATCACCATCATCATTAACCCACTATGCTTTCAGCACTACCTCTTACTGCTAGGAAAGACATGACTTCTTCAGAAATCCTGGACTGGATCCAAAGATTTGAAATCCTGAGACAGGGTCAAGCCATAAGAGCAGGAGGGTGCCAAGCAATGTCGCAAATGCAGTTCCAGCTGTGGGGTTGTTAATTCACTTCTCCTGTCCTGAACTAAAGTCCACCTTTTCCTCATCACATCCTGGCCTTTCACTGCCACAGAGCACAAACAGCAAGCAACTCTCAAGCAAGAAAGTAATCCTTTACCAGAAGAAATCACCCTGAAATACCTGTTCTCTGATCAACTAATGTTCTGTCCAAGGGACACCCAATCCTGACTTTTCCTTTCTTCCAAGAATAAGGTATTAGGCAAGGACAAGCCATGGTAACAACACCATCAGCCCTAAACTCCTAGGGACATCCCTCTGCATGCTGTGCCTCAAGGTCTCTCTAGGGCCATGAGCAGGGCAGTACCCTCTGTAGGAAACTGTTTAAATTCAGTCCTGATGAAACCTGTGACTGTCTAGACTCTGGGACCAATAAAAACTTTTGCACCTTTGCTTCTGAACAAGGTCAAGATAACGCAGTGAGTGACAGCTTCTCCCTCCAAGAGGTCCCAGGGAAGAGACCTCTCACCATGGTGTCACATCTTGCAGTTGTGCTCCTGTGCACCACGCATAGCACATCTAAAAAGTCTGCATGAGCAGTATGCTACATGATAGGCAATTCAGAAGAATTTGTCCCAAATAGAGTCAAAAATCAAGATAAAGCCGGTGCCGGATGCAATATAGGTCCACTCAGACAAGAGAGAGATGCTAGTATTTGGGAGAGGTTGTGCTGCAAGAAAAGAGCATAAAAGTCCATAAGCTGTAAACTGAAGCTGTCACCTGCCTGACAACTGTTAGAGGTGGGAGGGTACAGCCAGAGGTAACTCTGCTCTGAGATTGCTCTGCAGGTCAGGACCTTTTCTATCATTGCTGTCAGGAGCAGATCTCACCCCTGTGATCCCTCTGCATAAACTATGTCTAAGAACAAGAAAAAAAATCTTCATAATTTCCCTGATATTAAAAAATATGCAGGAGATTTTTAAGATTAGGGCCTCAGTTTTCCTGCTTTGTTCAAGGTCTTTCTACAGTGAAGTAAAACAAGGAAGGGTCAAGGAGTCGACACAGCCCCACAAGACAAAGCAAAGGGATGGGAAATGGGGTCTTGCTCTGTGCTGGGGAGAAGTTATATAACTGTAAAGAAAAAGCACTTTGACTTTGGTGACAGTTGTGCAGCAAGTGTTTTATCATATGTCAAATTTTCATTTGGATTTGAGTCAGATTTTAGCATATTAGCTTCTCCCATGAGTATATCCCAGACATTCTCAATTCTTCATGAGAAGAACTATCCTGGAAACAATTAAACAGGTCGAGGGGTGAGTCACCACCCTTTTTCTTTCAGTTGTGATAAGATGTGTTCAGTCCTCAAGGAAATTATGGAGAAATGCAACCTCCCTATTAATGGGTCCAGCAGAAGAGGCATCTCAGCCAGCTGTAAGTGACTGATACAGACATAACAGCACCAGGCTTTGCAATTTCACTTGGAGTCATTCTGTTTGTGACTCTGTGCTGTGGGCAGCTCTGGTCCCTGCAGGGACTGGTGGACTGTGTCAGGAACAAGACAGAGATGCCTCCCTGGAGCTTGCAGCAAGACCAACACAGCAACAGAAGGTGAGGATACCATGCCTGTGCCTGAGTCACAACAAACTCTCTCCTGACAGTATGTTGCACACGAAGAAAGGAACGATTCACCATGAAAAGCATTAGTACAGAGATGGATGGGCCCTTCTCCATAGCCTTCACCATGATACTGGTCTGTAAAACTAAAAGGCTGGTTGTAGAAACTGAGTTTGATCAGCCCCCATGTGCTGAGGAGAATGGCAAGCAGTATGATGGCTGCTTGCACTTCCCTTAGCTTCAGGCCATAGGAAGATTCTGAAATAATTCAAAGAAAAGGAGGAAGAACTTTGAATGCTCCTGCTCCCAATGTGCTGTGTACATGTTGTTTGACTCAACGAAGATGAGAAGAATCAGGGAGTAGAGTACCACAAAGTTGTCAGTTGACATCTGTTAGGCATTTTGCAAGTGGCTGCCAGCACAACTGGATCTACTTCTAAAGATGCTGGTATGAAACTGAGTGAGATATGTCCAGTAGAGAGCAGGGAGAAGACTGAGCAGCAAGTGAAGGAGGCAGAGGAAGTTGAGGTAGGTTGAGGGAGTAAAAAGCCCCTCAGCAGTGCTGAGAGTGTGGGAGAAGAGGATTGGGTTGGGCTAAAACATTTGTGGGTGAGTAGGAAGGAAGCAGATGCATGTAAGGGGATGGAGTGAGGGGAAGTAGGAGAGCAGGAAAAGCACTGTGTCTGAAGAGTCCTGCAAGGATCACACCACAGGTAGAAATCTTCCCTTTAAGGATTGAAATCACCATTACACCGGTTGAATTAGGGGGATATGGCACTGTAAATAGAAGTGGTTTACACAAGGAGCAAGCCCCTCTGCTAAGAGATTATCTAGAGAAGTATGGAAACATTAACTTAGGGGGCAATTTTTAACCTTGGCAGCTGTCTTACCCAGTCTCCCCAAAAAGGCAGCTGAAACCTGATATATACAGGGTTCTGCAATGCTAAGGTGTATTTCTTGTTTAGTGAATATTCCTAATTTATACAATGATAACAAGAGTCCAGGGACATCACTGCTCTGCCTTTCTATCTCTATGGGTCAGAAGTTTAAAGTTTTAGTATTGCCAAAATTTTTTTAAAAACACTGAAATACACAGTCTGGACATGGTGTATCTTTCCCACTAGCTAGCATTCTGCAGCAACAGCCTCATTTGTATTCTGTCTTTCACTTGAGCAAAGAAAAAAACCACTCTGCATTGCCACAACTAAGTCCTTCCCCACTGCAATACAGAGATTGCCAAACAGTCACACTAAATTCAACATGTTCCTACTAACATATTTTATTCACACTGATGGTCTGCTTCACAGTGTGTTCCCAAAGACTTGATTTAAAATATAAGCTCCAGACTTCTAACAAAATATATAAAGCAAAACGAAGTGAGTATCTTTTTCTATGTAGCAGTACAACAGAGCTGCTTCTCCTTCAAGGCTCATCTATCACAGATTTCAGGCTGGAAGTTTTTTTCTCCACACAGGGTTGGAGAGTCTTCCTGTACAAAGGAGAAATTTGTGACTTTTAAAAGAGTCATTTTCTATAAAGTCCTCCTTCTTTTTCGACATAAAAATTAATTTCAGGCTGTGGGTAAGGTTTGGACTTGATCCCACAAAGTGAGGCTTCCTTTAAGTCCTCATTAAGTGGACTCTACATTGACAGGCAAAGTTCCTACTGTTGGGGCACTGTATTTCTGTCTTGACAAGCAGGAGTGGCCATGTCTGTTGGGGATTAAAGTTTCCCTGTTCCCTCCTGGTTGGATCTTCACACAGCAGGCTTTTCCCTACACTCTGATTCTGTTTGTGAAAGAAAATCCAGCTAAACCCATCAGGTAACTTCGAGTAAGACATTGCAGGGAATCTGAAATCTTTTTGGGCCAGAGCCATTTTTCATAGGGCCCTCCTCTGCTGTCAGCAAGTCCACCATTTCACCTGTGGGTCTGGGAAGAACTTAGAGGAGCATCCTCCAGGTGCAAGGAAGGCTGTGTAAATTTTGCTCCAAGCTGCACAAGCCGTGGCACTCTGTCACACAGTGGATACTCAGGGAGCTGGAAAGTATTTGAGCTACACTAAACTCTTTCCACAACCCATGGAGAAAAAATGAATTTCCAAGGGATGTTTCACAGTCTCTCAGACATGTTTTGGGATCTGAGAACTCGCCATCTGAAACTCCCCCCATCATGTCAGAGAGAAGCAGGCAGAGTTCACAGCAGGCACTGCTTCTTTTCTGATACCCAAACTGAATGAGGCAGACCTATTCCTTTCTTTTGTGGGCAGAGTGAAACACCTGCAGAGAAATGGGGAAAAAAGAAATATCAGCTGCTGGTGATGATCTGTGTCAGGAGCAGTAGGCCAGAAAAGATGCCTCCCCTTATGCTGTGTGAGCCATTTCCTGCAACACTTGAGTTTCTTCTCACTGACTCCTGTTAGCAACTGCTTTGAGAATTTTTACTGGCAGCAGTCTGAGCTCGCCCTTGGCACCACATACAATCCCCACGGCCATGAGGTTGAGCACTGCTCCATGAGTGACAGTGCAGTCCAGGAATGGCAAGACTGGGCTGAGCTGGGAGCCAGACAAGGTGATGAGGGCAGGTCCAGAGCCAATAACCATAACCAGCTGCAGTCCAGTGTTTTCCAGGCAAGGCCAAAGTAATAAGGAAGGCCTGAGGTCAAGCTATGAACTCGAGCCAAGCCTAGATACAACACACATTTCACACAGTTCAGGCCAGCTCTAAAGCAAGGATCTCAGCTTCAATGCTGCACCGGGGCCAGGTGGAGGGTGGCTGGAGCAATGACAGCTTGCTGGAGTACTCCAGTTCCTGACAACCATTGTGAGGGCATGTTTAGGAACAGTGTTAGTCCTTGACTGGCTGAGCACTTCTAATACTTAACCAACGACAGGACTTACCCTCAGACACACAGGGTATGTCAAATTCTCACCCTGCTCTAAGACTTCTTCCTCTCCCACTCTTCATTGTTACGTAACTATTAATAGTTTCTAGTGTGAGAGCCGGAAGCAGAGGGAGAGCTAAGAATATAACACTACGAAATGCTACAATCTATGACCTGCAAAGGAGTGGAGAAGAGATGCTGGCTGCCAGCTTATCCTTCTCCCACCAGGGCCAGCCAGGCGACACCAGCTCCCTGGCTGAGGCAGCTCAGCCACAGGTATAATTCAGGGTGAGTCAAAAGTTTTATTTTGACAGGAAAAGCTGAAACAGCAGAGGGCTTCTTGCCATCATCTCTGGACAAGCCAAGGAGATGCAGAAATGGTTTGTTTAATGCCATGTCTCATTATTCCTGGCTCTTCATGACTCACTAAGTGTCCTAGTTTTGTAACTAACTCCTGCTGAGCTCAACATTTGATACACATTTATGGGTGGCCTGCTGGCTGTACTAACAATTCATAATTCCCATAACCATCTTAACTCCTTCCTTTGCATGCCAGGCTTCCTTTAAACAACTATAAGATAAAGATACTGGGGACTTCAGTTCTTAACACAGAATGGATTACATGTATCTGTACAATTTATTAACACAGTTATATGCTGCAGGTAGATACACTCATTCTGAGCTCAAATAAACTATGCTGGATCCAACTGCTTCTTACACTGCTCCCCTTCTGTATCCATTTGGCTTTTACCATGGATATATCCACACAGATGGATGCTTGATACTGATGCCCCTTCAGAAGAAGGTCAGCAGCACGCTCAGCAGTATTTATTCACTTGTATAGAATGGGAACAGGAGCCAAATGACCCTTCTTGGCCATTACATGTGGGAATTAGAAGTAAGAGGCCTCTATTCAGGAACCTTCTTGTGATATGAGTGATTTTGTCAGCTTCTCCTGTTTTCCAGCTTGCTTTCTTTGCAAAAGGTCAGTGAGAATTCACAACAGAGCCCAGTAACATGTTGACCCAGCCTGACAACTGATTCAAACAGGGCAACTGCAAGCATTCAGCACAAGTTTGACAGGCACCAGTATTTTTCGAGCTGACAGCATATTTAACCTGTCTCTTCTGAAAACATCATGCATGGTCACCTTGGAGGTATGTAGACAGGTCTGTGATTTAGGTTAATTTTTCTCTCATTCACTTGAAGCACAGAGTCACTTAGTCTGGTCACACTGAAAAGATGTGACTTGTGTATACAGTCAAAAAAATCCAGTCTGTGTGTTTCGGGGCATGACTGAAAAGCCATCAGCAAAATCACACAGTTCTAAACTGAAGGTATCTTGGGTTACATTAAACTCTAGGTGGAAGTTATTTGCAACTTCAATCAAAGAGTGTCATAGAAGTGTGTCTGATTTCAGGCTAACTTGTATGGGAATGGTCTGAAATTCAACGGTGTGTCAGCACCGAAACTCAAATTTCAAACTGGCATTCAAACTGGCTTTGTACTGGGTTTCATTGGGATGGACTTAATTTCCTTCACAGCAACTTATAGGATCTGTGCCTTTCATCTGTGGTCAAAATAGCACTGGTAGCACACGGGTTTTGGTACTGCTGAACAGTGCTAGCACAGTGTCAGGGCTTTCTCTCCAACACTCCACCAACAACTTTGCAGGTCTGTAGGCAGGAGATGGGCAGGAGATTGGGAGGGGGAATAACTGGGCCAGTTGCCCCAAATAACCAAAGGGATAACCCATGCAATATGATGTCCTCCTTAGAAATAAAAGCTGAAGGAAAGGACAATGATGGGAGGACATTTGTGGTGATGTCATCTGTCTTCCCAGCAACCACTATGCCTTTTGAGGCCTTGCTTCCCAATAAAAAGCTGGATATCTGCTGATGGGTTGTAGTGAATGAATTCCTCTTTTCTTACTTTGTTTCAATGTGCAGCTTTTGCTTTTTTAAACAACTGCACTTTTATCAAACCATGAGATTCTCTATGTCATTTTCTCCCCCAGCCCTTTCAAGGAGAGGAGTGAGAAAGCAGCTGGGTGGATGTCTGGCAGTCAGTCAAGGTCAACCCTCCATGGGGTTCTGGACAAAGATTAATTTTCTTGACTGTTCTTTCCATTTTGGTTACTGCTGATGGCAAAGAAAACAGATGATGTAAACTTCAAAGGCATTTTCATAGGAGAATTGTCAATTTCATTTAATAGTGCCAACCTTGAACATTCAATAAACATCAGTGCTGATTAAAAAGAAGAAAAAAACACTTGAGGTCTTACCTGTTAACCCTTGGTGTGTGAGCCCACACGGATGTGCTTTTATGGCCAGCCTGTTCTAGTTCAAGCCTGTGCTGCCCTACTGAGACTGGCCCCACCCTCACTAGAGCCTGCTTTATATTCCTGCAGCTTGCCTTAGGTCAACACTAGCAGTCAGGAGGAGAGTCAAACGAGCTTCCAGATCTGGTGAAAAAAAAAACAGGGACAAAAAGGGTCTTGTTCATTCTTGCAAAATCTTTTGTTTCAAAGGTGGTTTGCAGTAGCAGCAAGACTGTGTTCAGTCTGCCATAGGGTGGTCCAGGAGGAGCACAGGAGCACAGTTAGCCACCGCAGCATTTCTCACTGTGTGCAGCAGTTCCTGTCAACAGAAGAAAAAAAATAGTGATTTCAGTCAAGTGCTTTGACTGCAGCATTTCTGTCTCTGTCCTGCATTGCTTTATGAAAGGTTTAGACATTTACTATTGGTGACTTGGGCTTTTGCTGAAGGATGTGTTCTAAAGTTAGAGACATGGCTGTTACAAAACAAAGAAAATGCACAAATTCACCCCTGGAGGAGTGAAAACAACAGGTTTCATTGTCAGAGAATATGTTTCTCTGGAAGGGATTTAGTTATTTTCTTACCCCATGAAACAAGTGCCATCCCTCAGAAAAGACTCCTGTGAGGATTTTTATCCTTTGGGAAGGAGGATGAGTTAGAGATTAGAGATGAAATGCAAAGGTGTTTTCAGCATAGCAGCTGGCCGCTCAGTTTTCTAATACAGTACATTACATTGTTAATGGAAATGTTGCTTTGTACCTTCTGTTTTTCTCCCAGTAGAATTAATTCCAGCACAGTTTGCATGCCAAGCATGCACACTCACAGCTATGAACTCTGGGGAGAGGGAGAAGGCACAGCTGGGACCTGCACTGATAAGATCACAAAGATTCTGCATCAGGGCTGGGAGCTGAACCCGCTGCCTTTGCCAAGTGACTTCACTGCAAGGCCATCTTTGCTCCTGCCCACAGGAACTGTCGCAGACCACTACATACAGACCTTGGGAGTCAGCAGATTGGGGGAATGGCATCTGGCTGTTTTGAAGTCCTTTGGGAGATCTGCAGGAACAGGAGTCTTCTGTTCCACTCTGTGATGCAGCAAAGAGGGAAAAAACCCCACCATTTCCCACAGAGCGGCTAACCCTTCCCAGTTTGCTAATCCAATCTGCACTCCTGCTCCTGCCAGGAATCAATCTGTTTCAAGGCTGCACGTGTTATTTATTAAGAAATAAGAGAGAGCAGGGAGGAGCAGTTTTTAAAGCAGCAAGCCGTGCAGGGGCTGGGAAACACAGGCTGCCAAGTCTTTGGGAACACTCAGAGATGGAAGTACCACAGGAGTGCCACATGGCTGCTGTTATAGCAGTGCTGCTGATATAGGTACCGTGCTGCTAAAGTAGCTCTCTACATGCCAGTTATGAAGAGACACAGATCGTGGAGCTGGAGACACAGAGCTCACTAAATCCAATGGTCACAAAATGGGACATAAAGGGAGTATATTTTTCCATGCTATGAGAGCCACTGACCCAAGCTGAAAGCCCTGGGAGAAAAAGCAACAGGGTATATAAGTACTTCCCTGGGAGCTGACTGTGAGTGAAGCAGCTTGGTTTTCATTTGGATTTGCAGACACATGTTTGTGAAGAAAATGAGGGTGGAAAAGCTGGAGAGATTTCTGAGAGGACTATAGGCTTGTACTTGAGAGAGGGAAAAGTATCTAATGCTGTGTGTTGTGGTGGGGCTATTCAAGGTACACAAACTGCAGAAACATCCAACTTGTATTTCATCCTGCTGAAAGCAAGTCACAACTCCTAATTAGCTGTTCAGACTAAAAGGAGGTCATTCATTTTCCAAGTGCTTAGGAAAAAGAGTGAAATTGTAGGATGTGAGGAAGAGCTTTTGGTCTATTATTGCAGCGCCAAATTACAGCATCTTAAATAAAGTCAGCAATATTATTTTGTATATGCTCAGGAGGAAACTGTAATCCCTCATCCAACATTACCTGAGTCTGCAGTTACCACAGTGTAAATCAGGCCATAACTATATATGCACAGCCATTAACTTACTGGGTCCCAATCAGCATAAATACTATAACTTTTTTGTATATTGGAAGAAGAAAACACAAGAGTAAACTTGTTTATTGGCTACTTTGTTTCCAGAAAGAGAACTTGCTTGTATTTCTTTACATCACTGGAGAACAAAGCTCTTAATACTGACAACGTAAGAACTTCCTAAAGCCAAAGTCTTAGAATCATTAAAGTTGCAAAATAACTCTAACATCATCAGGTCCAATAATTAAGCCAGCACTGCCAAGTCTATCACTAAACAGTGTCCCTACGAGCCATGTCTTTTGAATATCTCCAGAGAAGGTGAGTGCACCACTTTTTCAAGCAGCCTGCTGCAGTGCTGGCCAATCCTTTTGGTGAAAAAAAAATTCTTAATATCTAATCTAAACCTCCCCTGGCACAACCTGAGGCCATTTTCTCTTGTCCAACCAGTTGTTAAATGGGAGCAGAGACCAATTCCACATCTAGCTACAGCCTCCTTTAAGATAGTTGTTGAGAGCGATAAGGTCTCCCCTGAGCCTCCTTTTCTCCAGGCTAAACAACCCCAGCTGCTCCTCGTAGGACTTGTGCTCCAGACCCTTCATCAGCCCCATTGCCCTTCTCTGGACTCACTTCAGCACCTCAATGTCTTTGTTGTAGAGAGGGGCCCAGAACTGTTCACAGTAATCAAGGTGTGCCCTCACCTGTGCCCAGTACAGGGGCACAATCACTGCCCTGGTCCTGCTGGCCACACTTTTGCTGACACAGGCCAGGTGCCATTGGCCTTCTTGGCCACCTGGGCTCACTCTGGCCAAAAGCAGTGCAAGGTCAACCCCCTGCTTTTTCTGCCCAGTGTTCACCAAGCAGAGGGTGATTCCTGAACCTGTCAATAATGTCAGGGTGAGTCACCTCGTGAGAATCCTGGAGGTTACCTGGCAGCTTCTTCAGTCAGCTCAGTCTTGGTTAAAGAATCAAAGGTACAGTTTGAAGCTGAAAGTCAGTAACTGTGGGATTTTGCAAATACCAGTCTGCCTGCAACATACCTCTTGTGTAACATGGAATACTGTTCAGATGTAGGGATTTTTTATTCAGTTCAAAAAGGAATTAATGTTCAAAAATACCTATAACAAAGTTCTTTGTAGCACTGGCAGTGTAAATTAATTGCAGTCTAAAACTTTGTTGTGAGGGGAGGTGGAGGGACAGGTACTGATCTCTTCTCTCTGGCGAACAGTGACAGAACCCGAGGGAATGGCCTAAAGTTGAGTCAGGGGACGTTTAGGTTGGATATCAGGAAAAGGTTCTTCATTCAGAGGGTGGTTGGGCACTGGAACAGGCTCCCCAGGGCAGTGGTTACAGCACCAAGCCTGACAGAGTTCAAGAAGCACTTGGACAATGTTCTCAGGCACATGGTGTGATTCTTGGGGTGTCCTGTCCAGGGCCAGGAGTTGGACTCGATGATCCTTGTGGGTCACTTCCAACACAGAATGTTGTGTGATTCCATGATCCTGTAATTGTAGGAGACTTTCATTTTCAGCAATTTGACATACATTTAGTACACTTTCTAAAACACAGAAATACTGTTTGAAAGGGCAGTAAACACCCCCACAGCAGTGGCACCCCCTTGTCCACCAGACTCAAACAGGTCAACACTCCTGACCTGTGGCTCATCCTGAAGGCCATTTTAAATTGCAGGGGACAGGAAAAATTTACCTGCTGGGACTATTGTTATTGTGAGACAAAAACCTTCCCCTGAAATGCCCTGAGCCAGCTTGAGCCACAGCAGGTGAGGCCAGGCAAGGCCAAGACAGGCTGGGAAAGTGGGTGCATGGGAATCTCATGAGGTTTAACAAGACCAAGTGCAAGGTGCTGCACCTGGGTCAGGGCAACCCCAGTATCAACACAGGCTGGGGGATGAACAGATCGAGAGCAGCTCTGACAAGGACTTGCGGGTGCTGGTGGATGAGGGGCTGGACATGATGTGGCCACATGCACTCACAGCCCAGAAAGGCAAATGTGTCCTGGGCTGCATCCAAAGCAGGGCAAGAGAGAAGATTCTGTCCCTCTGCTCTGTGAGACCCCACCTGCAGTGCTGCATCCAGCTCTGGGGTCCCCAGCACAGGGAGGACATCGACCTGTTGGACTGAGTCCAGAAGAGGCCAACAAGATGATCAGAGGGATGGAGCACCTCTCCTACGAGGAAAGGCTGATTGTTCAGCCTGGGAAGGAGAAGGCTTGGAGGTGACCCAATTGTGGTCTTCCAGTACCTGAAGGGAACTGACAGGAAGGATGGGAAAAGGTTATTTACAAGAGCATGTAGTGACAGGAGAAGGGGGAACGGGTTCAAATAGAAAGAGCAGGTTTAGGTTAGATATTAGGGAAAAAATCCTTTACCCTAAGTGTGGTGAGGCACTGGCACAGATTCCCCAGAGAAGTTGTGGATGCCCCACCCCTCGGAGGTCTTCAAGGGCAGGCTGGATGGGGCTTTGATAAACCCGGTCTCGTGGAAGGTGTCCCTGCCCGCGGCAGCGGGGTTGGGACAGGATGAACTTTAATACCGCTTCAGCCCACGCCGTTCCGCGACTCCGGCTCTGTGAGGGGAGCTCGCTGCTCCGGCAGAGGGCGCGGCTGAGGCGGCGCCGGCACCGCGGGCACCGCCCCCCGCCGCCGGCAGGGCCGGCTCTCCAAGATGGAGTCGGCGTCGTCTCCGTCGGCGGCCAAGCTGTACGGGCCGAACCGCTTCGTCTCGCTGCCCGCCGAGCTCGACCCCGACACCTACGACTCATCGCCGGAGAAGCGCCGCGCCGAGGCCGAGCGCCTGGCGATCCGCTCCCGGCTCAAGCGGCAGTACCAGCTGCAGCTCAACAACCCCAGCCCTCCCGCCGTCATCGTGAGTGGGGAGGCAGAGGGGCGAGGGGGCGGCGGGGGAGGCGCGGGGCTTGTCCGCCTCACTCGGCCGCGTCCCGGAGCGGGGCCCGGCCTGCGGCTGGCGCCGTGCTTGGGGCCGGGGCCGTGCCGGCGGGACGCTGCCCGCCCTCCCCGTGACCTTGGTGCCCTTCCCGGTGTGCCCTGGCCTCAGTCCCCGGGTGAAGGGGCCGCTGCAGAGCCCCGCGGGCCTCACCGCCCTTCTCTTTGCACCTCAGGAAAATCCCGCTTTGATCCGCTGGGCCTATGCGAAGTCGCAGAACGTCTACCCCACTTTCCGCCCGACACCCAAGACGTCTTTTCTAGGAGCTGCTTATGCGTTAGGCCCCCTCCTCTTCTGGTTTTTTGTCTTTAAAGCTGACAGGGTAAGTCGGCCGACAACGCTGAGCACCAGCGAACACCAAAAGCACCAGCTTGTGAGATGTAGATCTGCTTGGAGTCTCAAACTGTGGGATCCTCATGCGCCTAAGAATGATTAATACCATTAAAGTAATGAGGGAAGGAAGGCTGATAGCGAGCCTGCTGTCTCAAAGCCCGGTACTGGTTGCAGAGTCCTGTTTTTCTTAGAGCCCTTTATTGCACCCTTGGGTATGGCCAGTCACAGTTCACCTGACCAGGCTATTTTGCAGTCGCAAAGCTCTCTGTAGCACTGACTGTGAAAATTAATCATAAGTTACTCTTACTTTCAGCAGTTGACATGCATTAACTATGCTTTTTGAAATTAAAATACACAGGAAGCTTATGGATGACAGACCTAGCAATGTCTCTCTGCAATTGCTTGACCATTTCTCTCATTTCATTAAGCAGATGGGGAGGAGTAGTTATGCTAATTGCAGTGTCTGATCTCAGCTGGACGTTTTAATATTTTGGAAGGTTTCTCTTGCTTCCGTTCTAACTCCTAAACTATGGGTGTCAGAATCTGAGCAATGGTAGATCATTATGAAAAAACTCAGCTATATGCATGCATAAAAAATGCTAACAGGCAGACAGTGGCTGTTTTTAGTAGAGAATTTGTGGCTGTTGTAAAACACTTTTATTTCCCTCTTTTGCTCAGAAGTAGCATTTTAGATCAAGTCATAAACCACGAATCGCTAACATAAATTAATAGAATATTTGTAGGGAATGTTGTTTGCTAGGGTGAATCAAAAATTCAGGTTTTAGGAAACATGCTGAGCTTGTTGATATAAATGTTCTTGAGGCTTCAGTATCTCTGCAGTATTTTGTCATGCTGAAGTCTTTAATTAGTGTCCAGGATAATTAGCTTTCCTTTATTCCAGTCCCTTTAGTGATGTTTGGGGATTTTTCTTGTTTTCCTGGTAGTACATAAAACACAATAGTCATAGTCCTTTCTCTGAGGAGTGTTTGCTGTGTGTCTGGGAAAGCAAGAGATAAATTGCCAGGTCTTAAGCAAATCTTCTGGTATTATCCAGCAGAAGGAATCTGGGCATTATCCGCAGTGCCTGTGTATTGTAATGGTACCTGTCAGAAAGGTACATGACTGCAGAGTGAGGTACAAATGGGTAGAAAGTGAGCACAGGCACTTCTAGGCAAGTTATTAAGAAGTTTCTCTATAATTAGATCTCTAAGCTGGATTATTCAGCCAGAAGGAAGAGGGAGAAACTAAGGTACAAATTATCTGAGACACAGCTAGTTTGGTGAAAAATACCTTACAGGAATTGGTCTGCAGGCCTGTGAGAGTACCTAGATGTAAGGTCAAACTGAGCAGGTTTTTAGTAGATGAACCTAAGTGCCTTGTAATCTTTGACTTTAAAACAGTTCTTCTTTTAAAAAGTTTGTGCTCATGGAATCATTTAGGGTGGGAAAGACCGTTAAAATCCTATATGGTGCTATCTTCATTTAGTCCATGCTGAGATACTAGGACTGCTGTTCTCTTATCCTGGGCTGATTGAAAGTCCTTTTCTAGTAGGATAATGATAAATGTTCTCTTTCTTCCACAGGATCGTAAAGAGAAGTGTTTCCAGGAAGGTAAATACAAGCAACCGTTCAGTGTATTCTTCTGAGTTCCTGGAATTGCAGTGATGTTCATGGGATATAAATAAAATAAGATGTATTACGTGATGACATTTCTCGGTCATAAGAATAAATCTTAATTGCTTGTTGGTTGTTTTGCATCTTTAAAAATCATGGAAAGTGCAAAAATGTAGGGTCTTTATATGTAAACCAGATGGATACAGAGAGGGTGTCTGGAACTCAGCCACTGGACTCTTTTGGTGTACATACAGAGGATCCTTTTAAACCATGAAGTTGCTGCTGTCCAAGGAGGCTGAAGTTTAAAATTACTAGCAGGCTAAAATGCTAAGCAAGGCCAAAGCAGTTTCCTAAAGGAACTACTGCTTGTCTTCTAGATGTTTGTTCGTGGTGTCACTTTGGCTGTGGGTGTCAGTTTGGCTGTGTGGTTTGCCCTAACTGGATGGTAGGTAAGTTCTGTGATACATTTTTAAGAACTTAGGAGTCTGCCTGACTGCTGTCAATAAGCTGAGTTAATTTTTCTTTTCCCTAATGAACTACAAGCCTAAACCATGTGTTTATTGCAGTAAACTTCTGGATAAAATTCCCAGGTTTGGAAATAATGAGCTGAATGTTGTCATGCTATATATAACTAGAATTTCCACTTATTCTGTGATTCCTGTCAGTGAGAGACAAGAAGTGTAAGATAAGGATTTTTACTTTGACACTGATTCTCTTGTAGTATAGGAGAATTCCATTTTATCCCTGTAAGGGGGCTGTGTTCAAAAAAAAAAAAAAAAACAAAAATCCACCACCAAGCATAACTGAATCTTACACCTGCAAAGATGCCTTTTCTGTTTATTCTTACAAGAACACAAGTGTTTTCTGCCCAGGTCAACTGCTGTAGGGGACTCTGGGATTGTTACTGCCAATGTACTGAGATGTGAGTGCAAGGAAAAGATTTTTGATGCATACTTGAATTTTTTTGTGGCCTGTAGGTGCCATCGTTATCCAAATAGCCCTCATTCTTCAGCGACTATGGGGGCAGTTTCTTCCCAAGCATTGAGGTTCATGCCAGAAGCTCGGTCTGATACAAAAGTTGAAAATTTCCCTCTGCCTGCTGGGAAAGCAGCCAATGTGAAGTCAGCAAAAATAGCTCTACTGCGTCCTTTTCCTGCATGATGAAAATGTAAATATGTAAATATGGGCCATTTGCAGTCCCTCTCCAGCAGAGTTGATGAGCTTTTCCACATAACCACAGAATGGCTGAGGTTGGAAGGGACCTCTGGAGGTCATCTGGGTCCAACCCTCTGCTCAAGTAGGGCCGTCTAAAATGGGTTGTCCAGAACCAAGTGTGTACAGGTGGCTTTTAAGTATCTTCAGAGGTGTAGACTCCAGACCCTCCCTGGCAACCTGTGCCTGTGCTCAGTCACCCTCACAATAAAAGCACCCTCACTGATTTTTTTTAAACATTATTTTTTTAAGTGTTTCTTCTTGTAGCTCTTTCCTGTGTGGGCCATGAAACATTCAGGTTGTGTGGAGTTTGGCAATAATGCTGTGTACAGAAGCTAGGCTAGTCAGTGCCCTGGTTTTGCAATCCCATATGTGCTCCCAGCAACCCTTTTGCACCAGTTTCTGCAGCCTATTCTGCTAGTTTAACTAAAGCAAACCCCTATTATTCTCTGCAGAATAGCTCCTAAAAGACTGTCACAAATGATATTATAAGATAGGGCTGTGGATCAGTGCAGAGAGGCATCAATGCATGGAGAGAGTGGTATTTAGGGAAAGAAATAATTGCTTGTCTGAGCATGCTAAATTAACTATTCTTGCTGCCACAAACTTATTTGATTTCCCAGGACCCATTTCCTCAGCTAATTGGAACTCGAGTTAGCACACATGTAAATTCTCCCTTGCAGCTGTATTTGTTTCAGGCCAGCTGAGCAAATGCTTCAGGATGGGTTGTGGATGAGCACAGCGCCTCTGGTCTTTTAGGCCAACCTCGGATTGATGCTTGCGGCACCTGCCACATCTCTTTCCTTTCCAGCCCAGAGTCTCTGCTGCTACATCCCTGCAGGTTTGAGCGTGGTGCTTGGGGAAAGGCTGCCCTACTTTTCTCTTGTGTTATTTCCAGAACTCTCCAAGCTGTTTTCTTGCTAGGAATGAGCATGCCATGCTGCTGCAGGTGAGGTTGGTGTTTGAGGCAGTGGTGCTGGGTGCAGTGAGTAAAGAAAGGGAAGTTTCCCTTCAGATATCTAGGGTGAAGGTAGGAGAGTGAATGTGCCTTGTGGAATTTTACTCTTGACTAACATGTTACTACCCATATATGCTTTGGTGATGTGTCTGTTCAAGAAAAATTCAAGCCTGCAGGTCACTGGATAATAATTTAGGTCCCAAATAGAAACAAGCTCTTCCCCTCTGCCTGTGAAACATTTAGACCTCATTTATCCCTGGATCAGTCTGATTAAATCAGCTTCTCTGGCAAATTGATTCTCCCAAACGTCCTTTTCTGGAATTGGCTATTTTAGAGTAAACATCTCCATGTAGATTTTATAATACTTCGCTCAAAGCTCATGCTTTTTTTTCCCCTCAAGGACTTGGTGCAGATCCAAAACTGATGATGGATGTAAGTGAGTGATACTGTGTGTTGCAGGTCTACATTTCCTTCTCTTTTGGAAGATTGCTTCTCTTGGGAAGTAAGAAACAGATCTGGTAGCACCAAGTTTAGAAACTTCCACGTGGGTACATGCTAAAGTACAGGCCTGAAGTGTGGGGTGGCTGGGTTGTGCTCCTGGTTCCCACTCTTATTTGCTGCCTCCACCCTGTGGAATTCACCAGCTGGGGGTGAGGCTTGCATACTCCAATCAATGTTGAAGTCCTCCATGATGTCTGCAGTTGAGCTTTTTTCCAGGTACCTTCTCAGGAGCAAATGCTTGGACTGGCCAGAGAAGCCCTTTCCCATTTGCTATGCTGCAGATTAGCACAGAACTAGGGAGAGAATTTGTCAAGTGCTGACAAACAAGTCAATATTGCAGGATGGCCAGAGCATGGAATAGAAACTTTCCCTTACTTAGCAGTGAAGTGCTTTGGATTCTCCAACCTTTCTTCATTCATGGTCTACTTTTCTGACAACCAAGTCTTTCCTTGGCAACCCTCCATGGATCAGCAGGTTGAAGTGGCTTGCTCTGATGGTGGGCTTGGGCCTGGTAGAGCCTTCAGCTCTGTTTATAAAGCTCTTCCCATACAGACAGCATACAATGCTTTGTCAGTCCCTAGCTTCTCCCTGGGAAAGACACATTGAGTTGTATTTTCAGGAGGCCCTGTGAATGGGAGCTGGCTGTCACCTCGTGCCCACACAAGGTGCAATTTTCACACCAGCTACATGTGAGAGCCACGCAAGTACTTCACCTTCAACATGTCACCAGGAAAGCTTTAATTGGATACTTGGAAGTTAAGAATAATGATGAGTTTTATTGCATGCCCCATACTTAGGGATGATCATTTGTGTGGCTCAGTGGCTGGTGGGAGTGCCGTTCTGCACTGCTAGAGCGTTCTGCACTGCCCGAGTCGACTGCCATCACAGGTAGGTATGCTGGACCTCCCTGCCTTCACTCACGTGCAAGCAGCAAGCACTTCTCTTTACTTGCTTTTAGGGTTAAAGTGGCTTTTCAGAGGTTCCCAGCACTTGTAGTAGTTTTTATCTAGGCGATTGGAAGTCTGGAGGCCCCATTTAGTGACGGCAAGGCTGAGGGATGATTCAAACATGAAGGCCTGTTGGGAAGAGGAAAGGTAGGTTAGGGTATGTCGTGGGTTGGAGCTGAAGTTGATTGACAGTTTCTCAATCCAATTGTGCTTTTTCAATTTTGCGTATTTAAACCTGCTGCAGGTGCAGGAACTGCCTCGTGCATTCCATCTTGTTGCAGGAGGAGGTGGGGGGAAATGGCTCTGGGATGGCCTTCGGGAGCCGGGCCGAGCCTCTCTTCCCCCCCCACTCCTCCCCCCATCCCGGCTCCAGAGCACAGTCCCTGGAATGCTGCGGGAGACCTCCCCAGGGCCATGAGTAGCTGTAGGACACCTGTGGGCTGCGCCACTGAGACCACTGGAGCGGTTTCTAAGACCCGGGAGAGGCTTTCCCTTCCCCCACTCCACGGGGCCCCACCCAGGCCTGGCGGGAGCCGATTTCCAGCTTTCTCAGTCTGAGGAAAACATCAAATAGCTGGCAGCATCAGAGGAAAAGGGTTTTTTCCTCCAACATACAACCCAACAAGAGTACGCTCTTCACCATGGTATTGAGGTCAGAGGGAGAAGGAGGGGGTGGTTTGTGCCGGATGGAGCAAAAGATGGCGGTGGAAAGAAGAGGGCGGAGACGTGAGCTGTGCGGAGCTTAAATTGACTCTTTACAGACTGTGGTGAAACTGTAATATCATAAACTGTTCTTTTCTCTTTAATCCATTTAAAGGATATGGGGGGATTTGAGAATTCTGTGAACAGCCTGTGGAAAAAGAAAAGTGACCCACACCAGGTCACTGGAGCTGTATGTTTAGTTTAAAACAGTCATCCCAGGACAAAAGACTTTTTAGAGATTTTTGTGAAGAGGAAAGTTGTGAATTTCAGGCTGGAATTTGCTTATCCTTAAAATGAGAACACCCCATGTTTGGCCCATGACTGCAGTATGAAAAGACTGTAAGATTTGCATGGGAGAGATTAGTGTGTTTTCATTGCAATAGACTGTTTCTGGGCGGGCAGGACTTTTGCAAGTAGCAGTTTGGAAACCACAGTAGAACAAAGAGAAGACCCTTTTCCCCTGAGTTTGGAAAGACTTGTTAAGTACTCTAATACTGAACAAAAATTCCATCTTTGTTATCCTTTGTGCCAGCTGGGTGCAGGAGGAAGTGCTGGAAAAAGCAAGGAATGGTTTTTTTTCCTTATTTTCTTAGTGTTTCTTTCTTTTCTTCTAGTAATAATAAACTATCTTTATACTCTTTAAAGTTTCTGAGCCTGCTTTGTATGTTTCTCCTAATTCATATCTCACAAAAACAAGTAAGTAAACTAAACCACTATAGGGTAAAAGAGGGAAAATTTAAATCCAGGCAAGGTGTCTGCTCTACCACAAACAGGATTTGTATACATGGTCCAGTACTTCCAGGTTCTGTCTTCAGCCTGACCAACTCAGGGAGAATGCTCTTCTTGTCTGGCAATGGAATGCTGGTATTAGTCAGGTCTCAGGAGTGACTTTGGACTCCCTGCATGCCCAGAAAGCCAAGTTGTTTCAAAAGCTCTAGTTAAAAGTCTGTTGATGATCGTCACGAGATTTTAGGGGGTAGAGACAGGAGAACAGGGCATTTGTTTCTTTGCCCACAGGCTAAGACAAAAATGAAGTGCCCAGCTTCCTGCTCAGGCAGCAGTTTACGTGGGCAGATGATCAAAACTGCCTGGCATCGAATGTCTCCAGGGGAGCTCCTGGGAGTTGAACAGTGCTCACTGGTGAGGGAGGTGAATGCTGCATCCATTGGGTCCAAGTACTTTTCCAACTTTCCAGCAAGAAGCTACAGTACTAGGCTTTTGTTTAAAAGTGGGCACTATGCCGTGCTGTATTCCAATTCTCAGTAGCTCCCTTGCCTCCTTACCATGGTCCCGTCTGCAACCCGCTCTGGCTCCAGCTTGGCTTTGCTGGCCTTGTCAAAGCAGTCAGCATCTGGCCCGTGAGGGGTCATCATGCTATGCAAGCTGCCACCTCCCGGCTGGAAACCTTCCTCCTTTGCTTCGTAGTGGCCTTTGATGAGCCCCATGAACTCGCTCATACAGTTCCCTGCAGGAGGCAAAGAGAAGGTGATTGGGAAGGATCACAGACAGGCTGTGAGCTCCTTGAAACCCATGAGCTAAGCTTGGCCAAGCAGATGGTGGAGTGGAAGTTTCTCAACAGGGTGTCATGCAAGGGGAGACCAGGGATCCTACAGGCAATGCTTGTGTAGTTGTACATTATTTTATTATCTGGATTTTATTATCTGGATTCAGAAACAGAGCTCCCTAATGAAGGAGGTTCATTAGTAATCACCCTGATGAAGGTGGTTCCATCAATCCCTAAATGACCTGTGCTTTTCCTACCATCTGGAGCTGTGTAAGTAATACACCTGCATGTGGACTGCATGGTGTAACCTGATTTTACACACTTGGATTAGGGATTGTGAAGTGCTAGAAAGGAAGTTCTGTATAATCATCCCTGTGTTACAGACACAAAATGCCTGATCAACAGCCTTATAAGAGAGCTTGCTCTGCTCTCCCAGGTTATAAGCATGAAATTATTTTGATAGTCTTCTACCACCTCCAGTGTAGTTAGGCACTTCATTACCTTATGCTTTTAATTCATGCATTATCTGCCTGTTTCTCTACAGCCACTGTATGCCCAAAGACACAGAGCCAAATTCTGTCCTTCCCCTAGGAAGATTACTTTCAAGTAGACCCTCTGAAACCACTGGAGTAACATACCACTAACTTAGGCAAGGATGGTTATATGTAATCATTCAGTCCTTACTCAGTTATGCTCCTTGTAAGGAAGGTATTTTAACAGCTGCCATCAGCTTTCAGCTTTACTACTCCTGATGTGACTAAACAATATGGCAACTTTCTTCTCAGCAGTTAGTTTTTGCAAAACCAGGACTTGCTTCCCTAGCTATTTTATATATAGCCCTTTTTAACCACTAGTTCAGTCTTTGTTAAGTACAATCCAGGGTCTGAAGTGTTTAACAGCAAAACTAACTTAGCTCAAAGCAGGGTTGGCCTATATATGTATGCAAACATTCATTAATTTTCATCCCAAGTTGTCAGTGTCTCATGTAAAACCAGATTGTTACAAGCTTTTCATTGAACCTGCTCATGTAGTGCACTACATGTAGTGCACATTTAAATGTAGTGCACATTTAAACTGCAGTACAGACCCTAAGAGCTGGACAGCCAATTTGTCTGCAACAGGAATTTTAGTATCTCTTAGGAAGACTGGGCAGGTAAGTAGGAAACCAGACTGGAACTTAAGAGGTGAGCAGAGTCCAGTTTCTTTTTGCTTGCAGATTTCATATGTGCACCCTACAACTTAGGTGTGCCTCCCTTCCCTGTTAGTTAAATAGTGTTGTCTCTACAAGCAGGGTGTTGTGAAGTTAAAATCTCTTAGTGGCCAGTAGGTGTTAAGGACCCACCATTGTGAGAATCACATAAGCACTCTCTCAGACAGAATTAATATGTGCCCATGTATAAAAACTGCATCAGACATTTTCAGTCTGAGTTCAAAAGTACCTAGGAGTAATTCACAGCCTCTAAGGATGTAAATGTGGCCAGAAGTCAGTATTTACAAGCTGCACAGCTCCCTTTGTATGTGAAATTTTTATGGTGTCTAAGAGGAATGTTTTTGAAACACCATTGCTATACTTGGGGCAAAGTTAACACAATATGAAAACCATAACTCTTGAGTGCATCAAAATTCTCTGAACACAGGCTTTCCATGGCACCTGAGAAGAGGAGGCAACTAAGGATTCTGGCAAGCAAAATAGACCTCTTGTGAAATGCTTGGAGAGAAGGGAGTTGAGCAGAACTGAACTTGTTGAAATCAATATGGTAGTTCTACTCCAGACTTGCTCAGTCCTGCTATACCTCTCTTAATGCAACAAGATTCTCATCACAGCACTACTATCAGGGGGAACTAACATGTGCAGTATCTTGATAGTTGACTATCGCAATGTCTCCCTTACTCACTCAAGCCCTTCCCCTTCATGGCTGGGGTAGAGCAGACAAACAGCCTGCTCATCATAAATTTAGGGCTCAAGCTTATGGCTGAGGTGCTGTGGTTAAGTGAGTAGCTGTGGCAGCCATCTTCATGGGTACTTAGATCATCACAACACGGACAAGAGAAGGAGAGTTCTTTCTTTTAGCACACATAAAGCAAGGTTGAACAACTTCGTATTTGCTATGGCTCATAACGTATCCATGTAAAATTAGCACAGCTCTGCTGATGAGCAGCAACTTCATTGTGGTTAACCAGCAGTGTGTCTCACCTCTTAGGGTCTAGAAAAAGTCTTGGCACTATCCTATGCAGTCAGGAGATGTGTTTTCATGTCACCCTCATTACTGCAAATAAAAGCAGAATGACAGGGCAAGACTTTGCCTGTGGGATTTACTCAGATGGCTGCACAGCTCCCTGCTATGCTTGCAAGTGCCACTGATCCTGCTGGCCTCCAAGATGCTTGGATATAATCTAAGTAGCAGAAGGAACTGGCTGTTAAATTGTGGTTAGTAAGCGTGCAGAAAGCCTCTCAGCACTTCAAAGTGACCACAGCATTTCCACTTGGTAGCTTCTGAGATGAGGCCTCTTAGCTGTTGACGTAAGGGGTGCAGGATGGCCAAGCTTTCCCCCTCAGTCTCACAGAGCAGGGTGTGTCATCCTCTCCCTGGAAGGGCACTCCCACGTGGAGAACTGGATTTCTAGCATCCATTCAATGCAACATGTTGCCACGTTCTGCCAAGACGAAGCCAAAAAATTGCCAGAAAGAAACTAGCTCTGGGGATGGCAACCAAATCCAAAACACACTAACCAACTCCCTGCCTGAGAAGGAGCCCAGTTCCTCATCACTGGCTTCTTAAATGCCAGCAGTACCTCCATCATTGTGCAGGTGGTGAAGAAAGGCTCAGGAGAGCCAATTCCCTCCTTTGCTGTAACTCTGATCTCACCATAAAAGTGCCAGCTCTATACCCCCCTGTGCTTCTCACCACTTGTAATACGATATTTCTCTTTCCCCTGTTCTTTATCTATGTACTCTAATGAGATATTAAGTGATTCATGGCTGGACAGGACAATATCTGACTCATTTGTACAATGCCAAGTTCAATATGCACCCAATTTGTGCACCTCTATGGGAGGTCCTTGAGTACAGACACATCCATTATGCAGATGCAGTGAGCCCATAACCTCCGAGTTTTCATGAGATGCTTTAAATAGGAACATCTTTGGATTTGTTTATTTTCCAGGGAGGACTGACTGACTCCAAGAAGCTGACTAACTGAGCCAAGGACACAAACCAGACTGCTGCTTCCCTGCACATGCTCTCAGATAAATGGAGACTTGTTTCTTTTCTGCAGCCCTGGACTCAAGCACAACCAAGCAAGAGCAGACATACGGTGGTAGTAAGGTGGACGGAAGGTGTTGTTAGCCACCCCCCATCGTGGGGGGAATATGACAAAGTCAGCAAGTGCCACTCCAGCACGGGTCGTCTTCGCTGTCAGGACAGTGAAGATGGAAGGATCCTGGAAAAAAGCAAAGCGAAAAAAGCATGAAACAGAGCAGGGCTCAGAGCTGTCTGCTCAGGTCACCCAGCTGGTAAACCTGGCTGATACAGCCTCTCCCTTGCCTAAACACTTTTGTCACCTGCACCTGATAGCGTGGATGAGATTTGGGACCCTGTGGGACAGCACTCAGCATCACAATTCCATGCTGTACATGGGGGACAAGAAACGGGGCTGGATGGTTCTTGCTTTGAGCAGCTTTGATGATCCTTCCCCATCCTGGCCCTTGTAGCTGGCAGCACAGACACGGAGGGTGGACAGCACTGCAAGATGAGGTACTGCAATTCCAGGAGCAGTCTCCAACACTCCGACCACAAAACCACACCTTTTCCTTAGCCAGTTACAGAGGACAGGAACATCCTGCTAGAGGCATTTAGCCTCATGGCTCTGTTAGTTTACAAACAGAGAAGAAATTGCAGAGAAATTGTGGCTTGTTGAAGTCTCAAGTCCAGTAAAGTAATTTTCTGGGCTTTGATCACAAACCCATCCTTCTCCTGGCAGATTTTTCTGGAGTTTTAAACAAAACTTTCTCTTGGTTTTCTCACTAGAAAAGCTCCAGTCTCCTTGCACACTCACTTGCATTGCTGTGGGCACCTCTCCCACTGGACTGGTTTCCTTTTTCAATGAGCTGCTCACTTTAGTTTTGGCTTTAGTTCTTTCCATAAGATCTAGAAATTATTACAATGAAAGCTGCCAGCTCTTCAAAATGAATTTCAGTGCTGGACTTATAGGAACCAGATACATCCACAACTCAGAGGAAGGAATCTGTCTAATAGCAAGAAATAAATCAAGGCAAGAATCTGAAGCAACAGTCTTTTTGCTGAGTTGCACAGTGTATGTTGGCATCAGCATTCATCCCTCCTCCAGGGGACAGAAGTTCTATGCTAAGCTGCACAGAGCTGTTTAAGAAGCTGATCAACCTCCAGTTACGTCTTTGTACCACAAAGGAGGATGTCTTCCCCTATGAAATCTTGGTTTGGGCCCAGGGAAAGAAGCACAAGAGACTTCACACTGTTTCTTAGAGCACAACATATCTTCTAAGAGGCGCAGAGCCTCTGGAGCTCAGGGTGGGTTTGGATGGTACGATAGCCACAAAGTTTTGCTCTGCCTTGCCCAGTTCCAGAACTTACCGCGTGGTCAAAAGCCACAGCATTAATGACCATGAATTTTTCCAGATGGTATTTGTACGGCGTGTAGTTCCCATGCCAAGCTACAACATTGAAGGGGGAGTAATCCTAGCAAAGCAAAGAGACAGAGGATTACCACATGCAGCCTTCCAACATGCTGCACGTGTGCAGGATGCTGCTCTTTCCCAAAAGAAAAGTGGGTTTAGTGCTGGTGAGAGGTACACTGGCAGCCCTTTAAGCACAGCCCAATGTTGTGAGGATGAGGTTTTCCTCAGCGTTTCCTTTGGTGAGCCTCAGCTTTCCCTCTGGGGTTTGGTCTCTTTTGAGTGCTCAGGCAGTGCTTGCACAAGACCAGCTGTAACACCAGCTCTCTGGTAAGGAAACTCTGGATTTTCACAGTAGACCCAGCTTCTCATTTCTACTTTGTTGCTGTAAACATATGGAGGCAAAGACCAATGTTGAGTTTTTGGACAACCAAGTCTTCACCAACACTTTTTTCCCAGACTGCGGATCCTCAGCTGGGAAAATGAATGGCCCAAGAAGACAAGGGCTCAGTTCTGCTCCACCTAACTCAGCAGGACTTCCTAAGACTAAATCCATGCTGCTGAGCTGCATATCCCCAGCCAAGCACTGGCAGTCACTGCACTTCAGTGTTACCTTTTCTCCCAGGGCATCCTCACCTGCTGGGCTGCAAAGAGCTTGCCTTGGTACTTGCTGATCACTGTGTAGCCCCCTGGCACTTGGCGGTCCTCGTACCATGCCACGGGCACCAAGAAGTCGCGTGGGTTGGCCAGGCCATTGGCTCCTGGGAAAGAAAGAGAGGTGACAAAGCTCTTTGGGCAATCTGCTAGGGAAGTGAGAGGCTGGTCCAATTTCCTGGCTTTGTGGCTGTCCTTCTGTGTTACAAATGACCCAACTGCTTCTTGGCGCACCATGAAACCTGAAATAGCCATGTGCTTCTCGTGCTCCTATGAGTAGGTAACTGCAATTCATCCTCGTGTTCAAGCCCATGCTCCCTTTGTGACTAAGACAGGTCTCCACTAGGTGCCTTCTGAATGAGATTAGTATGTCATCCTCAATTAAAGGCATGTAACAACCAGGAATTAAGTGAAAAATGGTGGATGAATTGCTCTCTGTTCCTGGACATCTTGCTCATTGGATGCTTAGCCATGCAGAATTTATGAGGCACGTCATGAGGGGACCAAATACATTTCTGAATGCTAACACAGAGAATAAAATAGTGATATCTATAGACTCTGGGCATACTGAGGGGTTGCTTAATGTATGGAGTGCATTTTCAAAGTGCAAAGCACCATATGGGTGCTGGAGCATTCTTCTCCTCATTAGTATTATTGTTACAAAGTGGTTTTGAATTTCTTGGATAAAAATGCAGACATTACTACCTGTTGCTAAGGTTTAACAGTCACTGCTTTTCTCCAGCTGTCACTTTTTTTCAAGTGAAAAGTGAAGTTAAAATAAAGTAAGACTGAAATACAAAGGATCTTGGTCTCTGAGGGGAAGGTGGGTAGGTGGTGAGAAGAGGAGCTCTTATAATTACCATCTCCTGAAAAGGTTTACAGGCAAGTGCACTCTCTTTCTTTTCTCCAGAATGTAAGCCTTATAATAGATTCCTGCCTTCTGGAGACAAAAAAAACCCCCAAACCAAAACACAAAGAAAGTCTAACTGTGTCTGAAAAACTAGCTAATGGGAAAACTTATTACCAACAGGCTGGGCAACCATATCAATAATCAAGTGGAGCAGGCACAGGGTATGGTAGGTGAAGGGAGAAAGCTGCAGCTGGCTAAAAGGCAAGCTGCTGAAAAATCACTGTAGGCTCTATGTGGAAAAAGGTGTACCCAGCATGTCATACAGGAGAGATGTTCAAGTGGGGTTCCATGAAACAGCTGCAAATTGGGTTGGTTCTCCACTGGAAGAATGACCAACTTCAGTTTCACCACAGCCATGAGATGCAAATACCCCTGAATGTAGATTAGCCAAGCCAAGCTTGTCACTGATTGATAATACCAGTTAATTTGCTTGAAGCATGGCCAGTCTTTTAGATCATGCTGAGAGCTAAAAATATCTAGTGAGGAAGAAACCCCAATCCAACCTAAAACAAAAAACAACCAACCTCAAAACACTAATCTCAATGTGGAGAACTATTGGCACTGGTTTTGTATTTATTTTAGCTGTTATAAGAGGAGTTTCACTTCCCTTCCCTGAGACAATCTTAATAGCAGTAGCCAGGAGGTGTTTTTCTCAGCAAGATAAATTTGGAGGCACGTACCCAAGGGATAAGGAAGGTGACATAACCTGAGCTGAGCCCTGCCAGAAAGCTGACTGGGAAATCACAATGTGGGCAGCAGGCCTTCAGATGCCGTGTCCCCTCACAATATCTTTGTCATGGCAGCAAGAGGCTGTGCCTTCATGATCTGTGACTCTGCACGGAGCAGGAGGCACCTGGCACAGTGGATCTGTGATTTATGGGAGCTAGACTGGTACTCAGTGAAAGCAGATCCGCCCTGGCAGCACCACACGGAGATGTGAATGTGTTGCTGATCCAAGTCCTGTGCTGCTCATTTTATTGGTTTCTAATTCTCCAGAGGAAGCAGTTTCTGACAGTAAAGCACTCTCGAGCTCCAAGGTGTCTCTGTTAACAGAGGTAGGGGGGGAAAAACCCACTTGATAAATCTAAAGTGAGCCTTCAGGGATATCTGTTGCCTCTGAAATCTGCCCTTTTACCAGGAAAATTCTGTCCTATCACTCCAGTGTTATGCCATATCTGTAAGTATGAGGCATCAGTGGTGATAGCCTTTAGGGTTTCTTTTGGTAGGAACAGGTTCAGAGCCAGCAGATGGGGACATGCAGACCAGAACAGCAAAGAAAATAGAAGAAAAGAGGGTGGGAGATAAATGGTCCCTTCGGTGCCAGGGGAAGCTCCAGACAACTGGTCTGTCACATTTTTTTGGGCAGATGCTTGTTCTTCTGGGGAATAACAGTGATGGAATGGAAAGCATCTTTGTGAAGGAGCATGTGCATGGGAGGATGTGATGGATTTGGGCTTGCAATTCAGGCCTGTCCCTATGAAATTCCCTGCAGATCTAACAGGAGATCATTACCAATGGGTCCCAGGTCAGGCAGCTCGAAATGTGCCCCATACACCTCCAGGATGTAGCCTCTGGTCTCTCCAAACACCTCCACACTGAAACGCATTCCTTGCTGTAAAATAAAGAAGGATACTAGGATCTTCCCAGGGCTTTGCTGACAAACCTCGAGCAGCTGAGTGCAGGAGTTGGCTTGCTCCAAGATCTGGCTCTGAGCCACAGGCAAGATGCGCATTCAGCCCTTACCTGGATGACACAGATTTCATTTGGCTCCACTAGCATCTTCCCAAACTCAGTTGTGATCAGCAGTTTTCCTTGCTGGGGCACTGTGGAAATAAAATGCAGGCTGAGGAGCTGAAGTAATGTGATGATTGTCACCTTCTCTGTCCTTGTCAGAGCACCCAGGCTCCAAGGAAGAGCAGTGGGTCCTTTCTGACACAGCTACACAGGGAATCTGGGCTCCCATGCAGAGTCTTGCAGCAGAGACACCTGCACTGGAATGAAGCTTCCTGATCAGCCCCATCATCCCCACATCACAGAAGGTACTTGTCTGAGCCAAAACTTAGTGGCTCCTTGAGGTAATTAAATGTATGTACCCATCTTTGTCATGACCGTGGCAGAGTGAGATGTCTGGGAATAACTGCTTCCTGAGGGTAGAAGCAATACTCTGCTAACATCTGCATTGTTTTCAATTATTGTCCTGGCACAGGAGAGCTCACATTTTGACTTGAAAAACTAGCAGGTTTACAAAACCTGCCCTGGCACTTTTACTTCACAGTAGTGAGGGAGGTGAGTGAGAACAATTTAATAGCTATTTGATGTTACAAATATTCCTGTTGGTGTCCTGAAGGCATTCCTGTTCCTTACTCAAGAAAGATACAAACAAATATCTGACTTCTGATACCACTCGGAATATTTTTCAGCATTGTGGACTTTATGTGTCAACCTCCACACTCACTGTGGCAGCCTGATTGCCTAAGGGTGGCACAGCATGGGAGCTAAGCTGCCGTGCCAAATAATCTTGGGCTAAAGCAACAAAGGCATCTAAGTGTAAGCTGTTCAGAAATCCTGAGGTTTATGATTTCCAGAAAACCTCTGCCTGTGGCATGTCTAATACCAGTCTGGAGAGCATTGGGAAATGATTCCTGAGCACCATGCCAAGGAACCTGGGTCACTGCTCAAAGGGTTGAGGTCTGGCACAGGAGCAGTGCAACTCGCCCAACAGCCCAGCTGGTGCCAGACCACCATATCTGCATGACACGTGGGTGAAGCCAACCCTCTCCTCCAGATCTTGGCTGTAGGGCCCAAGGCTCTGGAAGAACAAAGAGGCAGGCAGGTGGTACCCCAGGTAGAACCACCTGGAGGAAAGAAGAAACCAAAGCATCAACTCACCGATCAGGAAGTCGCCATCCGAATTATAAAGGCATCTAAGGAGAAAGGGAAACAGTAAGGTTAAGGTGCTATAAGCCCCATGCATTTGTGTATACCACAGCCACAGCTGGGGAGTCTTGAGCTGGGAGACTGACATGGCAGAGTTTCACAGAATATTCTGAGTTGGAAGGAACCTACAAGGATCATCAAGTCCAACTCTTAAGTAAATGGCCCAGCCTGGAAGCAGGATGTTCTCTGACCTCTGCCAGGTCCCTGCCTTTGTAGTCATGGGCACATCAGTTGTTGTGAACTGGGGAGTGGGGCTGATTTCCCCCCTGAGCCGCTGCAGGGAGCAGCAATGCCTGCTGCATGTGTGTTGAATTCTGAGGAGCAGCTCCTGTCGCTGAGACAAGAGCACCTAAATCCAACACATCTCCTCTTGCTGCAACCCCATGTCCAGCTCCCTACTTCTCTTGGTTCCCCACTCACTCCTCCCGTGTTTGACCACAGAGCACAACCTGCTTCACAAACGCCTGCTGTGGACATGGAGAACACCTTTGCCTGTGCACACAGGAACACGGGACATACAGGGACGCTGGGAGCTGGACTCAAGCTGGTTGCAGCAGATGGGCACATGCAGACAGCCAGCCTGGAGCAGCCTGAGCCACAGCACAGCAGGCACTGACCTGTCGATCATGGAGGTGTTGCAGACAAAAATATGGACTGCGATGCCATTGCGTCCTCGGGGCTCACCGGCGCCACACAAGGTGTGCAGTCCCTACAGGAAAACCCAAAGCACCAGGAGTGAGCGGCAGGCAAGGGAGCAGGGGCAGCCCTATTTCTTCCCCTCACCCCACCCCCTGGCTGGGACCCACTCCCTCTCCCACTTCCCACACTGCTACCAGCCTTTCTCTGTGGGGCCTTTTGTCAAATGTGTTGGCTTCTCTTTAACATACTCAGAGTTTCTTAAAATCCGTGTAAGCTGGTGTTTTCCAGCCAAGGGTCTGGGGAAAACTGAGGGATGGGGTTTTTTTCTCTTTAAGAGTTCCTTAAAAGTCAATGAAGAAAATCAAGCCCACTGTCAATTGCTTGAAATCTGCAATCCTTTCCCCTCCCACAGATACTCTGCAAGCCCAGTGGTTTCAAAACTGCCAATATTAGCCTAACTCTGGGCATCTTGTGTGCCCTGCCACCCCCTGAGGGGGGAACAGAGATGAAGGATGCCCAGCTGCCCTGGTTCCCCAACTTACGCTCACGAAGTCCATCTTATTCTTAGGGGCTTTTGGAATCTCAAAAGGTTTCCATCGCAGCTAGATTGCAGCAAACAAAAAATAAGAAAGAGATGCCAGTGGTCAGAACAAAAATGGTGGTAATTCAAAAGAAAGAAGATCCCTGTTCTCCCCCTGCTTCCCTGCCCTCTGCTAGCTGAGGTAGCTCTCTCTTTCCTTGAAGTCTTGATAATCTGGTTTGGGTTTTTTATTTTTTTATTTTTTATTTTTTTATTTGTTTGGGGGGGCTTTTAAAGTTTTTAATCATAAATTTGTAAAGTAATTGGCAGGTCTGTGTAATGTCAAGGTTAAAAAAAATCGTATCTAAATCTGTCTCTATTACTAACAACACTTTTGAGAACAAAGAAACGCAGATGAGCCAGCTTTCCACAGTCAAATTGTCATGGTCCTGTGCTCCACTCCACACTGAATGACTCAGTCCCTCTGTGACCCAAACATGACACTCCTGTTTGCTCCACTTGAATTTCCCCACATCCAAAGCAGAAATAGCTCTGCCTGCATGAGTAGGAGCCATGAGCAACACTAATTACTTCTTGCAAAGCCTATCAAGGTCCTCATGCAGAAGGTGCCAGAGGAGTCCAAAGTATTTATTGGATTTGAATCCACCTGTGTCCTCAGACAAGAAGTTCCAGGGTTTATGTTTGTCTGGGAGTTTTTTGTTTGGGTTTGTTTTGGTGGTGGTTTTTTTTTTTTTTTTTTCTGTGACATTTGTTATTGGTATTTGTTTTCTCCCTGCTTCTCAGTCATAGCTTCCCTTGGTCATCTCTGTTCCAGTCTGGAGAGCTTTCTTCTGTTTCAGCATTTCTTGCTCAAATGCCACCCCATATTTTTTCATCACGTTTGACTCCTTTTCAGTTTTGTCATCTGTGTCTTTTATAATTCTGCCAGTGTCCTTGGGTAATTTTAAAGTGTAATTTTTCCCTTTGACTTCAATGGGCTTTGCATAAGGTGCCTCCTTATTGCCATCTTTTTAAATGGATGAGGATTGGGGAAGCTCCTTAAGTACCTGGGTTAAACACAAAGCATCTCAAGGAAGAGTAGGAACAAACGGAACCTTGTCTCTGGCTCTGCTTCAGAGAGGATAAGAAGGAAAGGAGGAAGGTGGCTCCCACTTACTGCCAGGAAATAACTCGTCTGGGTTTGGTGGTTGCCACTGAAAGTGGAAAGAGAAGGAGTGGGCAGGAGCTTTGCTGCTGTTTCCTTAGGTAAAAAAGGTACTACATGTAAATGGCGTCAGATGCTTGAGAGCTGGGCATCTTGGAATTACTGTAATCATAAATCATCATAAAGGCAGATGTAGGGTGCTAAAGGGCATCCAGGATGGATGAGGTGATAACAGAGGTCATTGGAGCTTCATCTGGGAAGGAGCACCAAAGGCATGTAAATATAAGCCTGTCACTGCTCCTTGGTCAATGGCTGGAAAACATATTCCAGCAGAACTGGGAGATTATTTAGACAAATGGGGAGGCTGCTGGGAGGCTGGAAATTAACTAATCATGATGCATCAAAGGGCAAAACCCGAGAGAAGTGAAAACCAATGACCATGAGATGATGTTGAGAGGAGAATGGCAGCAGATTAGCAAAACCAAATGTTCTGGGGCTGGCAGGGAGAAATCATGATTAAAGACAACAGCAAGGCTGTAACAGAGGAAGACAAATGCCATTTCTCTGTGACTTTCCAGAGTGAATCGAGATTTCCCACGAGGGCTTCAGAGAAATGGGCTGGCAGCCAGTAGCCTCTCCAAAAGCACAGGGAAGGAGAGGATGGATGGCAGAGACATGCTGCTGCTCTGCCTGCTGGGCTGGGGCATGATGAGATTTTGATGGGGAACCCTGAAGGAGAAGAGAGAGCAGATTAAAAGGTGGCCAACAGGAGCCCCCAGGGGAGATGCCTGGTAGCACAGGTCTAACCCTGTGGCACTGTAGCCGTGCTGGGAATCAGCACAAGGATCTGTCAAGAAGGGAAGCAACAAGCATCGAGGGCTGTCCTTCCGTGGGTGACCATGGTGAGGAACAATGAACAGGTGGCAGACAAGACCCTGCTCCTAAGTTGGCCAGACCTCCAGGAACCCATGGCTCCCCTCAAACCTCTTGCAACTCAGTGCCTTTGCACTTCTGATTAGTTTGATACTTGATTGTGCTCCTGGCAGCATCAGGGCTCCTTCCAGCATGGTTACCTGGTTGGGGTCAGGCTCAATTTCATCCCAGTCGTGTGTCAAGTGGCCCTCCTCAAGCGGTTTGAAGGGTTTGTGGCAAACTGAAGGTAGGATTCGATACAGCCAGCTACAAAAAAGGAAAACATCTGGATTAGCCTGGGGAAGAGGTTAAACCCTCTGGGTAGCTGCTGGCTGATTGAGCTCCTGGAATAACATTTACATGGGTGGCAACTGGAACCAAAGGTTTAATAAATATCAAATTAATAATATTAATATTAAAATTAAATATCAAACAACAGCTCACAGCCAGAGGTTTCCAGAGACATGGCTTTTATTATAGGCTCTAAATACAAACATGTCGTGCTTTATATAGGTAACTGTCTATATGTGTATTTACGTATAATTACAAATGTCTACATTCACACATATATGCATATAAAATATAAACATACAGCTTTTTCTGTGGCTGAAATACAGTAACCTTGCAGCTGGAAAAAGAAGCTTGTTTAAACACAGCTGTAAAGCAGCTCAGAAAAGACAGGGATAAGCAGTGTCCAACAGAAAGAACAGAGGAGCTCTCCGGAGACAGAAGGTCACAACCTGTATCTGAATTTGGATGGATTACAAAAAAGTAGCATCCTATGCCTGGCTGGCCATGCCCAGGCAGCAAAGCCCAGAGTTTTACGTGATGCTTCCTGCTGCTGTAGGAGGTCCCCCACGCCTCCGTCACTGCCTGGGACCATCGGTCCCCTCCCTTGCTGCCTGCTGTGGCTGTGCACCTTGCCACCACTGCCACTCCGGCATCCACGTGCCCTGCGTGGTGCAGCCAAGCCTGAAGCTGGGCTTTCAATCAGGTGAGAGAGCAGAGGTGATCACGAAAGCCTGAGCTAGGCAGGGCTCCCAATGCCTTTGATGTATTAACAGTGGTGGTTGCAGTTTGGGCAAGTGGGAGAGGGGAGGAGGGAGCTCTCCCTTGAGAGCTGGAAAAATTCCATCAAGGACAACTGAGTGCAGCAAACAATGATTCATCCCTTTCCCATGCACACTGAGAGCTGGCACCAGCCTGGAGAGCAGAGGCATCTCAGATGATGCATTTGCCTTTTATTTGAATAAGCAGCAAAAGGGACAGAAGAGCCACAGTGGGAGAAGCAGAAAGAGAAAGCCATCTTCTGCAATCTGGTTATGGCTGGAGCATGACAACCAGGACAGAGCTCTGGGAAGTTTGTTGCTGGCTGGAACAAGCTGTTCCCAGCACTGCTGAGGTGTTAAAGAGCATGCTGGGTGCCTGGCACTTTTCTGAGGTCCTGGGCAGCTCCAAAATGGGAACAGACTGAGCTAGCAGCTCACTGGCCCCAACCACTGTGCAGGAACATCCCTTAGGAGGAAAGAGTTTTTCTCAGAGGCTTAGTTCTGACATTATTCATCAAGTGCTTACCAGTGCCAGTGGCAGGGGTGATGTTTCCATAGAAGCATCATGGCTGAAACCCAGGGGTTGTTTCACAGAGCACACACAACCCACTCAGGATGTCCCTGTGACCATCTCCCCCTTCCACGCCTTGCTCAGAAAACCACTTTCTTTCCCACCCCAATCACTCCTTTTTCAGCATTTTCTTAACCCACTTGTCCCACCAAATCCTTTTCTCTCCCTCTCCCGTGGTCTTCTGTCCTTGTCCCTCTCCCAGTGCACAGTAGAGGTTTTTTACCCTTCCAGGCTTGCAGAAAGGACTGGTGGCACCGAGACAGCCTCCCACTGCTCCCCAGTGGTCACCCCAAGTGCCACATCCCCCAGGCACTGCCAGGGGTCACGGTACCTTCGCTTGTTGGTGGGCCGGGGACAGGTGAAGGCAGAGCCCGAGAGCTGTTCCGCATACAGGCCGTACGGGCAGACCTGAGGGTTATTCTGGATGGGGGAGAAGGAAAAACAAGGAGTGAGAGGCAGTGGCGTGGAACTTGGCTCTGAAGCCTCCAGCAGAGCACTGGCCTGGGCACCTGGCACCTCAATGCCATGTGGTGCTGTGCTCTCCTGAGGCTGTGCTTCAGCTCCAGTACTTGCATGTTCTTGCTCCTCTGAGGCACCAGCCAGACCCGAAACCCCATTCCCACATGCCACAAGAGTGCCCTAAGGAGTCAGCCCTGCCACCGGGGCAGCAACAGAGTAAGCTGCAAGGTGCAGTGCTCCACGGGGTCAGGAGCAGGAGTGTCAGGGAAAAGGAAATAATTCCCAGTGAATACAGACTGTGAAGCAGACTGGTATTGAGCACAAACTTTTCTCAGACCAAGTGTTCAGAGGAGTTACCCCCAGAGCATCATGTCTGGCTGGCTTTCCAGAAGGCTCATAAAGACTTAGAGCAGCTGAATACACTGAATTCCCCCTTCTCCCCCTGCCCTCTGCCTATGGAACTGGTGCCCAGAGCAGGCGCTTTGGTGTCGTGCTGCTTCCTCCTGACAGTGCTGCTTGCTGCCCAAAAGCATGAGTGACCTGTGTAGGAGCCTTTGCTTTCCTGCAGGGTTTCTGCACAGTGAGAATCCTCCTTTGGAGTACAAAGGGGGCACTTTCCCCTTGCAGAGCCGTGGGTACAACTAGCACAGGTTTTAGCAACCCTCATGAGTTCATAACTGGAGGACAGATTCCTCCCTTTTAGAGAACAGAAACTAAGCATTTTGATCTAAGTAGGCCACCATCTATTTGTCTGAGATCAGCAAGAAGCAAAGGCATCCAAGAACTGCAGGAAATACCCCTGTGGAACAGTCATACACCATTTGCTATCCTATCTCCCTCCTGCAAGGTCTGCTGTAGCATCTGTCATCCTGCTGCTGAGCAGACCAGCCATCCATAAGGTATCAAACCCTGCCCTGACAGTGGGCAGAGGGGAGAGCTAAAGCCCTCTGAGTGCGTGTAGCTTCCAGCCCTCAAGCTCCATCTTGTCAGTATGGGTATGCAGTGAAGCAGGGGGATCAATAAGCCTTGGAATTTTTATCTTAGCCAGCACTAGTGCAGCTGCCAGTCTTATAAATACTGCATCAGAGAAAGGATCCACTCCCGGGACTGAAGATTTTTTTTGTCTAACTTGTTTTCAGATTTTTTCTTTTAACTCTTTTGATACAGAGTCCACACTCTGTCCAGATGAGAGCACCTCAGCCAGGAGCTGGAGGAGTCTGCTCTGGAAAGTGGTGTTCTGTGGAAATCCTCAAAGAGCACATCCACAGCCCAGTGCCTTTTTAGACCAGCAGCCACCACTATTGATCTTCCAGTTTTAAGGTGCCTCTATCTTACATTTTTCTAGCCAGCCTCAGAAACAAGACACTGCACCAGCCAAGCTACCAGCCTGAATCAGCACAGCAGTTTGTCTTTCTTGTGAGCACACCGTGGGCTGCTGTGCAGACCTAGGGGACATAGATATGCATTTAACGTGTCCCTGTGTTGTGTGTTAGTGTCCTCACTGGCACACAACGTGTAAAACATCAGAACTTGGGAAATCCAGAAAACTCGGGAAAAGCAAAAGTTGAAAAGGTCTCCATTGGACCTTATTCTTTGCACAGATGGTGAAGAGGAGCACCAAGGGATGTAATTGGCCAAGTACCAAGTCATAGAATCCTAGAATGGTTTGCATTGGAAGGGACCCTAAAGATCATCTGGTTCCAACCCCCCTGCCATGGACAGGGGCACTTCCCACTAGACCAGGTTTCTCAAAGCCCCATTCAACCTGACCTAGAACATTTCCAGGGATGGGATATCCACAGCTTCTCAGGGCAATCTGTGCCAGTGTTGCACCACTCTCATGGTAAAGAATTTCTTCTTAATAGCTAATCTAAACCTGCCTTCTTTTGGTTTAAAGCCATTCCCCCCTGTCCCGTCCGCTAAATGTCTTTGTGAAAAGTCCCCGTCCAGCTCCCTTGTAGCCCCATTTGGGTACTGGAAGGTGCTATCAATTCTCCCTGGAGCCTTCTCTCCTCCAGGCTGAACAACCCCAACTCTAAGCCTGTCTTCATAGGAGAGGTGCTGTCATCCAAGTCCAAAGATTACAGGAGATACAAGGAAAGCCACAGGCAGCCTCAAAATGTGTGCTGGTATAAAGGAGACCAGCACAAAGGAGGCGAGAGAGCTTTTAATTCTTCCATTCTTGCCTCAAGAAGGCAGCACCACATGGGTTATGATTATTTTCCTTAAAACAGAACGACCCCACACAATTTATTTTCATCAAACATGTTCAGAAGTTACTTTTAAGAATGGATCTCTCAGCTTGTTACTACAGGCATTCATGTCCCCTCCCTACAAAGAAGCTGCTCCCCTGCCAAAGACTCATATGGCAGCTTCACTGAACCCCATTCCTACAGAAGTTGTGAAAGCTGCCTCTCCTGCATGAGCATGTCTCTCTGCTGATCTTCAGACTTCTGCTCTGGTGTAATCCAGATCTGTTGGCTTCCTTCTCCGTGTGGCTGAGCCACTTGTATTGCAGACTCCTTTAGGAAAAAAACCCTGTTGCTGAGCAGAGGTAATTTAGGTAAGTCTTAACCCCCAAGGTGAAACCTGGAAGCTCACAAATAACTTAAAAATAGAAAGTATGAATGGAAATCTTTAGTTCTGACTTCTGCCAGCATCTTATTATTCCAGTCTTGCATAAGGAAGGTTCCTGGAGATTTTCATGGTGGCGGAGAGAAAGGAAACACATTAGGATGAAAAGAAGCCCAGGGATTAGATATTCACTCAAGAGTGCATTTTGATAAAGCACTTGAAAAAAACTCAGTACCTGTCCCTCCGGTAAAGCTCCTGGACAGCGTGGATCCTCAGAAACATGTTCATTTCCAAATCCCGACAGGTACTGTAAAATAAACCACACAGCTCATCACTGTTTCAAAAACACAATCCAAACCTCTCCAAACAACCCACCCATTGCGTTTCCCATGTATTTTTACAGGTTCTTTGTATGCATTAAGACTTTCTCAAGTGATCTGCTTGCATGTTGCCACAGACCATTTTCACAGCTCCTAGATTTGCTTCATTAGCTAACCCTGTGGTGGGCTGAGAAGCACAGACAGGAATTGATCTCCTAAGTCTGCATGTCTATTTTGATTACATTCTGCTCCATCAAGGCACTTGAGAAATAAGCCAAATATCACATATATTGTCAGACTCAAGAACAACAGGGTGATGGATAGGAAGAACTGTGCACCAGCATTATGGATGTGTGCTAGCACTATTCTCGTTCAATCTGACTTTGTTTCAATCATGGATGTTCCAAAATCTGCAGACTGCCTTTAGAAATTGTTCACTGGGTCCTCAGATTCTTAGGGAATGAAACTGAGAATCATTTGGTTGACATGCCTTGTGATAAATCCCCAACTCTAAGCAAAAGGTCAGGATGTAGACGGGATGAGGGAGGAAGGGAAACACAGCCCAGTGAAACTGTGTCACTGATTTGCCCTAAATAAGCATTGTCTAGTTGGGCATGAACTGTCCACCATGGTAGTAGGCAAGAGTTAATCCCTTATGGATTAATCCATACTGGGTGATTGTCTGGCTCTCTAGGGCAGTGAATTCCCAAGAGACCCACGGATGGAACAGACCTACATGTCCTCCCATACCTGCCCTGCCTACAGCTGCCGTGGTCTGAGCATGGCTAAAAGGCACGGGATTCGGTGGATTCAGATCCCAGCTTTCCAGCACCAGGAAAAGCCCCGCAGCAAGCCTGAGACACATAAGGGAAGCAGGAATAACAGAGGCCTTAGCTTTGCACTAAGAAATGTAAATACAGTCCCTTCAGATGCACAGGAAGGCACGAAGCAGCTCTGTTGAACTCTGCGTGAACGCAGAGGTGGTTTTTGGCAGCGACCGGTGGTTAAGCCCCATGGCCTGGGGAGGGAGTTAAATATTAATGCTCCCCTCCAACAACTGCAAGGGTAGCGGGGCTGCTCATCAGCCTTCACACAGAGGTGCCAGGATGGCAAAGCCCAGGAGCCCTAAGGCTGGACTGTCACACACCCTGGCTGTGACCAGCACTGAGCAGCCGTGGCAGGGGCAGGCACCTTCCGGGAGGCACAGGTCTGAGATAAAGCTGAACTGACAGAGGCCCTACACCTGGTTTATTTTATTTATATATATATATAATAATAATTTATAATTATAATAAATAAATAACAATTACAATATATGTATTTTATATATAGTATTACAGTGCCAGGATTATTCCCCTCAGGGGTGCTCAACCTTGGGCAATTTGCAGCCCCCTTATAATTTGCCCAGAGTAGCAGACACTCAGAGAGCAAGCCTGAAACCTCCTGAGAAACCATGTGTTTTCCTCAGGCTCCTTTCAGTGACCTGTAAGAGAAGACCCAGGGGGCCCAGGCTGGCTGGAAGCCCTGCTCAGCCTGAACCTGAAAACATCCTGGTTTCCATCGGTTCAGGGAGGATATTTCTCTCCTGCAAATGAATATACATCGCTAGGAGCTGCTCTCCGCTGGGTTCTGCAAGAAGCGTATTGATATGCAAAGCAGTAGGTCACCTAAGCAGCCTTGGCAAATGTGTTGTTCTGGAGCATTCCCCCGCCTTTTTCCCCCCCCTCCCTTCTTTTAAACGGAAATGCAGCAATATCTGATGGGACTGCAGCAGTTCCAGAATTAACTGGGACTTCCACACTGCATCCTCCTTTACCAGTAACATAAAGGTGGTCCGAGCATCTGCCTTCGGGGCAGCCCTGGCGAAAAGGGGAGGAAAGGGGGAAGAGGAGGAAGAGGGAACAAGCTGATTTTCTGGAGGTATAGCCAGCAAGATTCGACAGGCTCTGCTGAATGCTGATGGAGAGCTGGGAGGGGACAGTCAGTGGTTCTTTGGAGGGTATGTGTATCTGGCAAGCATCGTATGCTCCCCGGCAGCCCTGTCCACGCTGCTGGGGTGTGGGGGAAAGAAGGCACATAGATCTTTCCGTGACAAATCCATCCCCTGTCCTTCAGCCTAAAAAGCTGGTGACCTGCACATCTGGTCTGCCCATCCACATCCCCAGAGGTGCCTTTGTCTCTGCTTGTTGGGAGAGAGGAAAGAAAGAAAACCAACTGGGCGGCAGCTGCTCCGTGCCCGCGCTGGCGCTGCACCGCGCCTTGCCCGAGCGTAGCAGTGCAGGGAGCAGCTTCCCAGGGGCTGGATGCAGAGCTGCTGCCTTTCCCAGCTGCACCAGGGGCTGCAGAGGGTGGCACTGCCCCACTGCCTCGAGAGTGGCGGCAGAAGCTGCTGCATCATTGTTTGGTCAGATAAATTCTTTCTTGACAAGAAAAAAAAAATAGAATTCTCAGGTAACTGCATCGAGGGCTGAAAAAGAGACATTGGCAGGACTGCAGCCGCTGGAGGAGAGGCGTCTTGCTGGTGATTTATCACCCTGAGTGTGGCTCCAAGACTTTTGCCTAGATGTTGGATGTGGCTTTTCTTATTCACTGTTTCATTTTGGCTTTCCCTGTGGGAGACCTCAGAGAGGCTTCTCTCCTCTACATGCCCGTAGGGGTTGGTGTCGAACATTATTTCCCAAAACGCCGTGCCACATCAGCTCTCTGCATGCCTCGGAATGGTCATGCTCCAGGGCTCTGAGGCACCGTGGAACCCTGCTGATGCAGGCTGGTTGGGGGCAGCGGTGAAAGGGCCAGGCACATCATGGCCTTTCTCCCTTTGAACCCTCTGAGCCCACCTCCCACTTCTCAGTTTGTGTTGCACAGGGTGCCCCCAAGCCAAGGGAAAGGCCCCCTTTCTGCCTGCCCAGCACCAGAGCATCCTTCCTGGGCTGAAAAATCTGCAAAATTGGAATCCAACCCTTCTCCAGGAAGTGACACCATGATTTGAGTCCAAAGGCACCTCCCCCTAGGTCTCTGCCTGGCCTCTACATCTCCTAGATAAGTTATAGATATCTCCAGGTTGGGTAGGTTGATGGGCACTATTGTAATTGGGCAGATGGTTTCTCTGTTACACAAAATATTCTCTGTGGCTCTTTGTTTTCAGTTCTGCTTTTAACTACTGTTGTTATTTTGTTCAAGATCCTGTAGATTTTTATGCCAACAGGACGTTAGGAATTCATCTGACTCCACTTCGGTTTTTGTTTTGTAGTTTTTCGATAAAATGAGAGAGATAAAAGCCCAGCACAGCATAAAAAAATCAGCAAAGCTCATTGATTGGAATAACTGGGATGTAAAGCAGAGTGCTCGCAATGGGTGTCATGCTCTGACCTATAAACCATAACCTTTTGTTCTACAGACTAGCGAGCAGGCATGGGGAAAATGCATTTGAAGTCTGAACACATAGTCTGCAAAATAATTAAGACCCTTCTTCAAACACTGCATAATATACTTCTCTATCAGTGCCTGCTGCAGGACACAGAAAAACAGCATTCCTCGCTCGACAAGAAGCATGGTACTTTTTATCAGCTCACTCCAGTCACTGGAGTGTTTGACACAAAGGCAGAAACATTGACATGAGCAGTTGGGGCCATGAGCAGAGCAGGTCCCTCACCCTCTGTGTGGGGCTCCACAGCTCCTTGCAGGCTGAAGCCAAAGCACACAAACCAGAGCTCTGCCCTGGTGCTGCAGGGCCAATATCCCCAGCAGAAGCTGCCACCTTCCCTGACATTTCGACATCCCTCTGCTCCAAAAGTGCTGGAGATGGTCCAGGGCCAGACCTTTCCTGGAAGGATCCGCTCAGCTCTGGGGTGGGACATAGCACTCTGTGGGCAATAGAAGAGAGGGATGGATGCCAGGGGAGTGGAAAGGAAGGGTAAAGCAACAGTTTTGGAGGAGAGATGCCAAGAGAAGGTGGAGCAGGTGATGTGGTGATGGGGTAGGGACACATGTGACGTCTTGGAGCAGAGATGCTGGCAGAGCAGCCTGTTCCCACAAGCAGCTCAGGTCAGACCCATGCTCAGCCTGCAGCCACAGTCACAGAGGCCAAGAAGGCATTAGGGGCTGCTGGGAGTGAGTCAAAGCTGGACATGGAAGATGCAGTCACAGCCATGACGTGCACCAGCTGGACCCTCATCTGGAACAGTACAGAGGCAAGGCTGCCCAGCTGCTGAAAGAGGGCAGTGAGAGCTGGGAAGTGTCATGGACAGGCAAGGAATAGGTGCAGTGAAATCTTACTGTATGAGGAGACAGGACTCCTCAGAGGTGAATAAGAAGACTTGTAAAAGCACTGTGTAAAATAATGATCATTGCAGAAGGCGGTGAAGGAGCACACACATGTATCTCCAGGGGCAGGGTTAGGAAGAATGACATCCCAAAAGTCTGGGGAGAAATATGGTGTTCCTGGACAAGCTCTTGAGACCCACCACATTTTGGGGTGGGGTCTTGCCCCTCCTGCCTGCTGCAGCAGCCCACGCACCCCAGTGGCCCTGGGGCAGCTGGCCTCCCACGACAGCGGCGAGGGGCTGATGGGATTCAGGGCTGCGAGTCTCATGTTCCTACGCTTGAGCCACAAGCCCATCCTTCCACACCCTCCTCCCAAAGCTGCCCCGTGCTCTGCCAAATGGTGCAGCTGCCCCGCTGGGGCTCGCAGAGAAGGGCATGGCCACAGCCTTGCTGTTCCAGGGTGCCCTGCAAGGGGCACTGAGAAACAGCCCTGAGTGGAGCTGCTCCCCAGGGCTGCTGGGGAAGGTGGCAGCCAGGGTTGCAACATTTGGGCGGATGTTGCCAGCCAGATTTCATAGGCTGAGGGGGAAACACCCCCTGGCAGCCAGGGCGGGAGGAGGGGTGCGTGCCGAGGGTGGGGAAAGGACAACTCCCACCATGAAGATGTGCTGACCAAGAATGATTTCCCAAATGAGGTGAAGAGGGAGAGAAATGCCTGTTTATAGATGAAACACAGCAAAATACTTCATCCCAAGAAAGCTTTAAAAACATACCTTGACACTCGAAAGAGGGGCACAATAAAATGAAACAGAGCCCAAAAAATTAGTGTGAGCAGAGAAGGGGTGTCCACAGCCAGCCCTGGTGGGTCGCGGGCACCCGACCTCTTACCTGCAGGCCCGTCATCCTCCTCCTGGTTATCCTCCTCTTGGAGCAGACACAGACCTCAAGCAGGTATCTGACCAAAGCAGCCTGCCAAGCAAAGCCTGCTTGCTGATCCACTGAGCTGGGCTGGAGGCAGGCTGACAGTGCTGGGAGTGAGAAAGTCCAAGGGAATTTTCAACCTGTTTGCTCAGCCCAGTCTGTGTTTAACCAAACGCCAGCCCTTCTCTGCAGAACCAGCCCCAGGATCGATCTGAATAAACAGGGGGTGAGAGGGACTGGGTTTCCTCATCTCCCCTCTTCCCCTTGAGATGTTAAAGAAGGGGTCACAGTTCCCACACATGGGGAAGGGGAAAGAACAACGTGTTTAGAAACAAGAAAAGCCATTTTGCAACTGTTTTATAAGCTTCTTTTATAAATTATATCTCTAGCAATTTTTATACACAATCCTCTAAATGTGTAACAAATATTTGTTCATTAATTCTTCTGAGCCGTGCTACATTGGGGATAGAAGAGATCACATCCCCATCGTGGTGAAGGTAGTGATATTTGTGAAACACTATGTGGCAACATTACACAGCATTTTGGGGCCAAAAGGAGGGGAGGATTTTGTATTCCTGCGATTAGAGCTAGTAAGGGGAACTTACAAATTCTGAAGTATTAATATTTTTCGAGAAAGCTGTTGCTGGGGAAGAAGTGGCAGCAAGAATTTAGCTACAGAATACTAATGAAAGTAGCTCTGCACTCCAGAAGTTGCAGGGAAAGAACACAATTGATTTTATTTGATTTTTTTTTTTTTTTACTTTGAATTCTCAACTTAACCCACCTTCAAGGAAAAAAAAAGAAAAAAAAAAAGAAAAAGCAGTATTTTTTCCATTTCCATCACCTCTGCTATATGCTCTGCCAGGAGGAAATTTCTAAGAAGCACACACTGAAATTTGAATGTGACCCTGAATTAGTGTCTCCTCCTCTCTCAGAGCATCCTGGAAGCCTTCCCTCCCTAAAGCAGTTACCAGTCACTGTGATCCCCACAGCAGTCACTGAGAGCTTGGGCTGCAAGAGGAGCGGGTCTTAAATGATCCTGGCTTCTCTAAAAACTGGTAGCTCCTCACACCATTCTGAGTAATACATTAGAGCCTCTGAGAGCTGCCACTTTTGAGGTCTGGCAAAATAGGCTGGCTGCCTGGAGGGAAAAGGTGGGTTGTTTGAAGAGACAGTGGTTCTGGATGGGGGAGAGGGACAGAGAGTTTTCCTTGGCTCTAGAAGAATATAGACTGAGTGATCTCCAAGTCTTCTTCAGGTCTCTGTTTCTGCACACCAGGAAGGCTCTCTCCATACCCTGGCTTCTTCCAGCTTTGCCCTAAAAAATTGCTCCAGCAGAGAAGAATTCTCCAGGACAAGGCAGAGACTGTGAATATGTTAGCTCACCCTGAGCAGCAATTCATCATTGCCAAAGAAATAAAGTACCTGGCACTTGTCACCTACCCTTGAGACTCCTTTCCTACTAGACAATATTTAAGAGTAAAAAGTTCACCTGATTTATTTTCTGACAGTGAAGAATTACACATTTGACTACAGTTTAGCAAACTGCAGTTGCAAAGTTTCAGGGGTTTCCAAGATCCCCTTTTACTGAGACACACAGCAGGAGAGAGAACATCACATTTTAGCTTACATTTCCCTTTGAGAACCTACATTTCACCTTGCTCACATCTCTTTACAGAATGTTTTCTTCTCATGGGATAGGTGAAAATAAAGGTGCTGCTTTCTAATTATGTGTAGGCCTATTTCCTGGTTGTTCTTGTTTCCTAAAAACGGACAAGGTGTTGTCACTTTACTCACTTGATGGCCATGTAATGTTTTAAAGCTTATTAGGCTGCTTAACCTTGCTTTTCCATTCCATTCCATTCCATTCCATTCCATTCCATTCCATTCCATTCCATTCCATTCCATTCCAGGAAAAATATATGTAGTAAGATTCTGTTGAAATGCCACTTAATTTATAGACCTCCAAGTTATATGAAATACAGAAAAAAAAAATCTTAACACGTTGTGTTTCTGTCCTAGCCCATACCATTTAAGAGGGAAATCATAAATCCATGCTGATCACTCCAAATCATCTTCATGTTCTTCATGTGTGTGAAAATGCTTTCCAGGATTAGCTGCCTTGAAGCATCCCTTCTCAGGGGTGGAGGTGAGGCTGCCTGGCCTGTAGTTCTGTGGATGTCGCTTTTTGCCCATAAATGTGACTATTAAGTGATAGTCAAACACTGGAATAGATTGCACAGAGAGGCTGTGCATTCTCCACCAGTCAAGATATTCAAAACCCATCTGGACATGGTCCTGGGCAACCTGCTCCAGATGACCCTGCTGGAGCAGGTGGTTAGACTAGGTATCTCCAAAGGTCACTTTCAACCTCAGTGGTTCTGTGATCTAGCCTAAACAACCCCTTTAGTTAGCTGCAGTGTAAATCTTGGCTATAAATCTCATGTAATATGAAGTATAGATGTACTTGATTAATATTTTAGCAACTGTGTTCGTTATCATGTAAATATGAAACATAGAAACACAGTGAATTGTTATTGCATAAACATGGGTCATAAACACAATGAATTAAGCCTGGAAGAATAAGCATTAAAAGCATTCAGTGTTTTCTCAGCTACCTTTCTGGGTTTATGACATTATCCAGTGCATGTCTTTACCTGGCCTTTACTCCAAGGAGATTCCAGCTGAAAAACATAACAAGACCCAAAAGAAATGTGTAAAAAAGCAAAAGACATCAGTACCACTGTATTTGCTACATGATGTATGTACAACTGGATGGTACCTGCATATCAGCAGCTTATTACTGGTGAACTGAGGCATCTGAGGAGGTGTTCAAAGAGCTCATCTACTTCAGGGAGGCAGGATGAAAGTACCAAGGGGCTTGCTTGAAAATTTAGCAGCTAGTGTTCAACATCCTGGCGGTGAATGAAGGATGAGGAGGAGAATGGAAAGGATTTCCTTTCAAAGAGAAGCTGAAGCAGTTTGTGTTTGATCCAGCAGACAAAGGGAACTCAAAAAAATTTGAATTCACAGCATGTGCATTAAAAGGTATTTTGTTTCCTGCTCATTCAGGTAGTGGGGCCGTGGTGTGAACTATTATTGGATCACAGCTCACCACTGCTTCTTGCAGCAAGGCATTGTCCGGTCCCAAAAGTCAAGCTCTTCTCTCCTGTGAACAACAGACTGAGGCAGATCCTTCCTGATGCATTTGTGCCCCTCCTGTTGGCAACGACCTTTTGCTTTTCACAGTGATTCACCGTTTCTAAAAGGACCAACTTCTCCTCCTGCCTGTTTCATCAGCTAAAATGCATCTGTGATGTACATATTAATAAATACCCTCATTCACTTCTGTCTCTATGATCCCAGCTTCCCCAGCTGGCATCTGTTCTTTGCTTGTTAACCCTTTGCACACTGCCAAACGGGACAGGAGCTCTGTAGAGCAGCTATCTTCGTTTATCTGATAGTGTACTACTTAGTACCAAGAGATTTAATCTCTTTTTTTAAACTTTCATCACAATATAGCAAAATAAAGCAATAATATTTATACTTTTTTTGTTACTGCCAAAAGCATTGTGTTAAAAAAGGCTCTTTTTAATAATATGTACTTTCCTGTAGAGTGGCTCTTATGAAATACGTCCTTGTCATTTTTCTGGGACTGCTCAGCAGGAGATACCAGACAGGTTAATTATTATCATTTATTTGTTCAGGAAAGATCATAAAAGTTGTCTGCAGCAGAAAGCACACACTCCTTGTTCCCAAAAAGCAGATGCTGCATGAACAGAAGCTGGAGAAGCCACCTGCTCACCTTGCTGTGATGCTTCTGCCTTCAAGCTAGAACCACCACTCTTAGAAGTCAGCAGAAAATTTAGTCACACTGCCTTCTTCTGTCCTTCCCCACTCCGCATTGGCTAAACAGGGTGCTAATTTTGGACAGCCACTGAATTTGTGATCTGACCTTTTATTCAGCAAGGGTAGGACAGTCCATCAAACCCACGTAAGCCACAGCAGAACAAGCCTCAGGAAGAGCAGATGGTATCAGACAGCAAGATAAAAGCTCTCACCATAGTCATAGCCTTCACAGCTACTAGGCATCCTTGTCCTTTAATAAATCTTTAACCCAAAGCCAGCAGTGCAATTCCACTGTGTAAACATTAACTTTCAGGTCAAAGGGAACATAGATGTGCATGGGTTAATCACCCACTATTTCACTTCATGCTCCTCCTAGTCAAAATTATGGCTGAATTTTAAGTTGGTTTGCTCACACAGTCCATACTTCATTTGATCTAGTCAAGAAAGAGCACGTGTTTTTGAGTTTGTCTTGTGTTCAACATCTTTTTGAGAGAAGTCCGTGGTGGTATGCCAAGAATAAACTTCCCTGTGCAATTTCTGTAGGTACGGAACCAGAATTCCTGTGCATTGATAAGCCCAAGGGGCACAACAAGCTGTACCTTGGTGATACAATGCCAAAGCAGGAACAAGAAAACACATTTCTGTACTTAATGATATTTGCAGGAGGGTTTGGCTAGGCAGCTGAACTGCCAAAGCTGGATTTCACAGTGTCTTTGCTGCCACAGAGAGCTCTGAACATCTAAACCACCTTCCTTACAAGTATGCTGGAGGACTTGTCCTCAAAGCTGTGCTTAAGCACACCTTTCCCAAAGCTACTAATGTTACCCTGAAAAATCCCAAACACTCACAAATCTGCTTTTTTCTCCATTAACTGTTTCAGGCATCATCACTCTCACTGTTAAGGAGCTACATCTCATTTCAAGATCCGTTTAGAGTCAGGTCCTGAGAACTGCTGTCCATTGCAGCTTTGCCTGCACAACTGGAAATCCCTTATGCTGCTCACATGGCCACTGTTAGTGACCAAGACTCCTCTTAACTTCTTGTGTCCTCATGTACCATAAAGGAATGTATTTTCCAAATTTACATATCAGAATAAACCCACAGTAACACAAGTGGATAATAAATACTAAGAATAATACTTTTGGCTACACGTCACAGGCCCTCACTAGGTGGGAGAGCTTTGCTGTTGCTATTTGAAATCGAAGATTGGGACTGATTTTTTTTCCTTCCCCTCTTCCACCTGATACATATGTGATTTTTTTTCCTAAAATCCCTGCGTGTCTGAGGACCTGACACACAGTGCTGCAGCAAAGCACACCCTAAGGAAAGCTTTACCTCTGCACACTTCCTGGTAATTTGCCAGCCAGTGACAGGTTCATCAATAATGATAATGGCTTTTTGTCGAAGCAAACTAGTGCACTAAGCCACACACTTGCTCAATCCTACAAAGGAATCAAAGTAACCAGCATCCTTGTAAGGAAAGTGAGACAGAAACATGACTTTTAACAAGAGGAGCTGACTAATAAAAGACATAGAAGGATTAAGCTCCCTTTGCTGAAAAGCAGAAGCAGGTTTTCAATCAGTGAAAACTGTCACCTTGTTATCCGCTGAGAAATGAGAACCCAAACCCTGACTTCACCAGAGCTGATACTGACTGCAGGCTACAACACAGCAGTTCATCTCTCATTTGTGACAAATGGAGCATATTGCAGCTGCCTCTGCAAATATAATCAATAATGAAAATTTGTATTAAGGTTGCACCTAAAATCCCATTATTGGATAGGTTTCACATGCTTAAAAAGCCAGCGGCATCTTTGCTAAATTCTCCATGTGAAGGACATATTCATATTCATTCTGGCTGTCCCCCCAGTCATCAAAGTGGTAATAGATCAACCAGAAAGCTCTGCCAAGCCCCTTGGGAACAGGGAAGGCTCATGGTTTAGTTGTTCTACATTTCACATGTGTGTGCATGGCAGGTCCAAGACACCTCACATGCACCTGCACGAGCCTCCTTCACTGATACCCACTGATACCTGGGCACGTACTTCTGCCTGCGAAGCAACAGAGACATGGAGCAGCTTGAATTTAAAGGGACTGGGTAAAATGTTTTAATTGAAATGTGTGTGCCTGTGATAGAGACCAGAGACAGACAGAACCAGAGATAAAGCAAAAACAGGGAAACAGAATTTCAGTGGTACAGCAAGAGAGAGAATGCATGGCAGTGAGAAACAGAGAGGAAAATGGGAAAAAAGGGGAAACCAGAGAGCAGAGCAAGAGGCACAAAAAGGAGTCTTTGTGACTTCTTGTGATATGGGGGGGTCAGACAGATGGGGCAAATGGGGAGAGAAAGAGGGATGGTAATTGTGAGAAAGGGAGCTTTCTCACAAAAGAGAGAACGGAGGTCTAGGCAGACAGGCAAGGCAGAGTCAAAGGGCATGGAAGGGGTGTGTGTGCAGAGAAAGAAAGGTAAAACACATAAAACAAGTGTGACACACCAAAGTTGCCTGGTGTCACATCCCGAAGCTGGCAAGTGAACCATTTTTGGGCAGCTGAAACTGGTCAGGTATAAAAAGCAATGTAACTAACTCCAGCTGCTCACATACTCCTGGTTCTGACAGGAAGCTGGAACTTTCTGCAAAAATAAATGTAACATCATCAATGTGCATGACTCCATTACACATCACCTGGTCCTAAGAAGGAAAAAATATTCCTAATTGTGGTTACCTGCTGAGGTCTAAACAAACAAGATACTCTGGGCTAGAGACCTATTTTAAAGCACAGAGAGAGGTGAGCTGCAACTGGGGTTTGGCCACTCTAAAGATGCCACAGGGTGAAGGAGGAAATAGCACTAAAGTTTGCTTGTTCTGCTCTGCAGTTTTTTAGGAACCTGAGGGAGCCCACATCTGGTTACCCTAGGACTGCACCTGACCCTGAGAAAACAATTCCAGCTTTCATTGCCAAAGGATCAGAGACAGACACTGGTGCTCTCATGAGCTGCACAGCTCAGACACAGGTTCTTTATTATGAATATTGTGGTACCTTGTTTTTTCTGGTTGTAAACCAAGTGTAAATGAACAACCTATTTCACACAGGCACCTAAAAACTTACTGCACTGATGTTTACAACTGCTCCCAGACCTTTCTGGAAATGGCCTAAGGAAAAGCAAAGCATCCATATTTTTAATAAGTTTGACTGGTGCCCTCAGCTGTCACTTTTGTGCCTGATTAGTGGCAATAGGCAGTTTTCCATTTATTTCCAAGCAGCTGCCAGAAGAGCTGCAGGCAGATGTAATCCAGAGACTGCAGAACTCTGCTCCCTGTCAATTTCACAGCGGCATTTTACTTTCTTCTATCCCCACTTATTATTAATCTCTATTTATATCTAACTCCAGCTCTTAGTTAGCCTTTGCCAGAGGCTTAACCATTAGAGGTGACTGTGAGGAAGGAGTGGAAAGAAGAAACTGCCATAAATCAGGCTTTTACCACTCCATGTAATTCTGGCGAGGTGAGAAACTGTGCAAAGCTTGGGCTATTTAGGAAGACAAGACCCTGTACAGTAGATCAGACCAGGTCAAGTCTCCTTTATCCTTAGTGTTAACTATGTAAAGGAAGCATCTGTATCACAGAACTCTCCTTCTCATCATCCTCAGTTCCTACTTTTTACACAGCTTTATATCCCTTCTAAATTTCTATCCATTCTAATTCAGAGGATGTTCTTACATTTCATGTTTTCTGAATCCACTAAGTCCTCAGGCTCAGTAGGACCATGTCACATTTGTTCCAATTAAGCACTGTACAAAAACATACTTTTCCCATCAGTTTTCAATACATTGCCTTTTAATATAAAAATCAAGACCACAAGCAATTATGAAAATATAAACAGGAGAACCTGATTTACTTTGCCCTCTCCAAAGTAAACAATTTTAATTTAAGCAGCAGAATTAACACCAGTTATTTTCTACTAATAATTTTCTTTTTAAGGCTTCAGATGTTTTTTCATATCTTGCCTATTGCTTTTAACCCTTTCGAATAGGGATGAACAGTGTGCTCTAGGGGAGACAACACTCCAGTCATTTAATGAAGGCATTCTATTTTTTTCCAGACCACTCCTTACCCATCCTTAAAATTTGCTCACTTGTTTTGGTCACTTTACAGTAAATGAGAGCCCCACTCAGAGTCATCTTTCCTTTAGAGGTAAAGTGAATGCAAATCATTGCAAAGACTGTCCATAAGTTTTCCAAAATGGAGACAAGGATGTCACACACATGTGCTCTGTATGATGGAGTTTCCCACAGCAGTGTGAGAGGCGTTCAACTTATTGCACACTTTCCCCAGATGTTCCCATATATCCAGGTCTGCAATCCTAAGAAACACTATAGGCTTCAGATTAGCCTTTTGGAAAACCTTCCTCAAGTCTTTTCCAACAACAGAAGCTTCAGCAGGAAAGCCAGCTGTTAACATCATTTTACTCTGCTTGACAGAAGCATTATTGTCTTTGAGCATCCAGTTGGAATGGGAATGTCATTAGGTACTCAGAGAAGTCTTCTTCCACTCTTCAGCGCTCAGTCATAATGAAGGCTCTTCAGCGTTCCTCCTCCAAACCTCTTCCTTTCAGAGAAGCCAGGAATCTAGAGGCAGGGAAGACAAGCTGTCATGTCAGAATCAGCATGAGCTCCCTCTAGCCCACACTGTTACCAAGCCAACCGCAGTTGCATGCCCTCTCCAGAATCAGGGCCACAATGCTTCAGCTGACTGCTAGAGCAGCACCACTAATTAAACACTGCACAGCTTCACTAGGGCTCATTTGTTCTGTGGGCCTCCTTAAGGCTTTTTGGCAAGGGAAATTGAAAGCCTCAATCCTAACACAGTTAATGACAGATTTCAAAGCCTCCATTTCCCCCCAGATTCAAGTGCATACAAGAATTTCTCCTCCGTTCATTTTTAAAACTATAAAACAGTATAACCAAGTCCTATTAAAGAGCTGTGGAGGCTTTATGCCTTCAAACCTGGGCAGCAGCACTTCACTGGCAGTTGAAAGTACAGTTTTATCAATGGCTGAAAGCTTTAAGAAAACCATAGGGATAGAAATGGCTGCAACAGTACAAAGAATTGGCACTCGTGCTTTTGCAGCCCATCTGCAGACACTGCTTACGCAGTGACAATGGATGTTTACAAACAAAATTGACTTGAAACCATCAGAAGCTTCTCTGGCTTTAACAATGTTTCAGACAGATTTTTCAATCCAAGGCATCTCTGAATCCCCAAAAGAAAGTGATGTGTTGCTTTCTAATACTGCATATCTGTCCTACTGGCATCATAAAACTATCTGATTACAGACCAAAGTAACTTCTACCTTACTCACTACACACAAGCAGAAACAGCAGACCCAGTAGACACACCCTCCCAAAACAATTCCACACTTTCATAGGAAATACAGTCTAATAAAATGGAGGGAGTCAACCAAGCACTACAAATCATGCCAGAACATGGGCATGGATGGATGGTATGGGACAAAAACATAATCTACAATTCACAGCAGATCGCTCAGGTTACACTGCATTGGTAAATAAAGAGCTAAAGAGCTTTCCCAAAATAAAGGTCCACTAAAAACTCCACAGTTAAAATCTGCTTAGGGTTTTCAGGCCCAAAACTCAAACACATATGCAAAGTATTCACTAAGGTACTGTTTTATTCATCTCTGAAAAGCAATAATCTCTAAGGATAAAATCAGGCAGATTTTGTACAAAGGTTCAGCTCATGAAAACTGCTTTGGGAATTAAAAAAGGAAAAATGAAATCATTATAACTAAAAAGTACCTGGACACCATAGGTAAAAAATTATCTGCTTTAGCATTTTTTATATCAAAGTCACTAATTAAGAGTAACAATTATTTATTTATCAGAGAACTGATTGAAGTCATAGCTATGGACAATTTGAAGCTTATCATTCTTTTCATCCTGAAGAAGTTTATAACAGAAATACCTCAAAACACGAGTGATTGTAGTGACCTATTGTAGAAAACCCACAAACACATTGGTAAGAGTTACATTAAGTAGATAAATTCAAGTGATAACATTAAGAGCTTGTATTGAAATCTCCACTTCCAATTTGGATTTTGCCTCTTTAAACATGACTGTTTGCTACTTAAGATTTGTTTTAAGCTTTTGAGCTCGTCAGGGAAGTAGACAGTCATCAGCAGGCTGCAACCTTTGGCACACAGCCATAAGGAATGTATAGTTAATCCCTAGCTAGCTGTTAAATATGATCAAATAATAAAAATAAAAATCTTACATCATGCATCAAAGACAACCACCACACAAGCAGGTTTCTGCATTAAGGTATTATTCCCATGAAAGGGAAACTTCCTTTCACTATAATGTGGGGAGGGGCGGGGGAGAGGGGAAGGAAAAAAGGCATCATGCAGAACTGAAAGAGGCAAAAGTGAATTCATTTTTAAAAGGCACTAAAAAAGCGCTCCAAGAAAGGAAGCATTTTGTAATTTGTGACTATTTTTTCCCCACTCTCCCCAAGGGGCTTTCAGCACAGCTACCTCTAAGGATGGGTGTGACTGTACTTCAGAGATGCTTTTCATGGTAATTTGCAACACCTTTACATGCAGTTAATGCAACTTCACTACTCCCTGCCTAGCAGACTGCATGTGGGGAGGTGGGGGACACAAAAGCTGAAGTGGCCTGCCCAAACAAGAAGCCATTTTGCAAGTACTTCCCCAACTGTGCTGAAAACTGTTAATTCAGTCCTTTTGGAATGAATTACAAGCTGGTATCATAGTGCCATTTTTCTTGTGGATCCACTGAACCTCTGGAAACTACCTGTATTAAACATAAAATCTAGTTCCAGCTGTGCAGAAAAAAAGCCTTTTCATCTATGGCCTAAATCTGCAACCAAGCAGCCTGAAGCTGACAGAGCTGAAAGAAATCATATTTGCCCATTTTACTTCATTCTTCCAACTTCTACTATGTTAGCGTACTTAAGTATTTCACTGCCAATCACATTACAGACAAATACTTCAGCTGACAAAATTCAGCCATTTTTCTGTCTAGCCATAACAACTGTGCTCCCACAGACATAAGAACTCAATTACCAGCACAGATGGTCATTTTAGTTGCATGAAGCCCATGTTTTAAAGAGGACTGCATCAGCAATTCACATTACACAGGGAGAAACGAAACAAAGGAGGAGGAAAAGTGACAAACCTGATTGCCATCTCTCAAGAAGTATCTCTTCTCTATGACCTGGGAATAACAGAGAATGATCTTAGCTTGCACAGCACATGCATAACCTCAGATTCCAACCAACACTTCACATGAACATTCAAACTCATGGCTAACTGGGACATGGTCTGACCCCACATCTCTGCTCCAGGCCTACTGATTTAGTGCACTGCTCCAGCACAGCTAGCAGTTGCCACCCTCAGCCATTCTTAGAAAAGCTGTATTATTCTCAACTTCAACACACCTAATTTAGTTAGCCCTCCTGGATAATGGAGGTGATGGTTTGTGTGTCTCCTGCTTCAGAGTCAGCTACTCCCATTCCCTCTCTGCAGGGGTAGGTAGTGGTTCCTACTACTGCACAGTAGCCCCAATATGCTATCTTTGCCCAGTGGATGCTTAAACCACAGCATTCCTTTGTCATTTTGACAGTGGATCTTGATGGTCTCTTTTTCAGGAAGGGAGAGTAATATTCTTAATTAATTTCTTAATTCCTGAAGGTTGCTTCAACCAGGATCAACAGAGCAAACCAATCTTGTATCTCCCCACATTACTACCTCAGAATGCTGCAACCCCTCTGGCCTGCCAGATGACTTCAAAAGCATAAGCAGAGTGTCTTTGCACATTTGTGAGTTCTTTTTCATTGCTCTATGCAGATCCAGAACTAAATCTTCAAGCAGATCAGCTATCTCCTGTAGGGCCCCAAAAGCAGCCCAATCTTTGGACTCCCCACACCTGGCTTGAACCAACTCAAAGAGTGGAACGTGAAAGGAGCAGCTTGAACTGTTGTTCACGCTCAAATCCCAGACAGCACTCGATGCACAGGATATAATAAATCATTTCATTGACTTACCTTATCAAAAAACCTGCTTAGTTTGACAGCATTGGATGAACCTGCAGCCAGGTAACGAGGATTGGTGCAATCCTAGAACACCCAAAAGACAACAACAAACCAAGCACAAGGAAATCAGTGCAAGGAAGCCAAACACAAGGAAATCAACATACCCTTTCCCCAGACACACACCACCAGCCAGGGGAAAACAATGGACCTGCTGATTTCTGCTCCACAGTCACTTCTGAGAAAAGACCAACTCCTGTTCTGTGAATCGACTGCAGAATTCCAAGCAACCCCCTATCTGCTCCACATCTTCCTTCCACCACCAGCAATACAGTCAGGCAGTGATTTGTACAGGCTACATCTGAGACTGTGTATACAACCATTCACACTGCACATGTATATTTTTATACCCTTATGTCTATATAAAATCATCTTCATGTTTCATTCAAAGACAGTCTATGTCAGAGCTATGAACAGGAAAAAGAAAATTCAACTCCCAGCCATTAATTCTAAGGTTTTGTGGCCTTATCTAACACCCCTTACATCTCCCTATAGTGAAACAAAGATATCTGTTTCATCAAGCAAGGGGCACAGCCAACCAAAACGTGAATGACTGGCACTACCGGAAAAATCTCCAGAAGACAAATTTTTGTTACATCTTTACTTACTAAAAACTGGACTAACTCCCACATAAAAGAAAAACAACAGTGATGACAAGGATACTAACCAAATTTATTTCTTCAGCATTAAAATCCTCAGCCAAGAAAGCTGTTCTGGTCAAAACTTCATTCCTCTTAGTTTCTGGGATCTGATCCAGCTTAGTTCCTATTACCAGCAGTGGGATCTGGTTATCAGCAAACTGTTCACGGTCATAGTCACTGATGAGGGAAACAAATCCTGAATGAGGCGATGGCCATGTAAGTGGGCACAGGGACAACATCACCTCCCCTGTGCCTTTCAAAAGAGGTTATTTATTTATTAATGGTCTATTTATCTAAGTGAGAATGTGCAGTATCTGTAAATTAAGGAAGGGCTTCTGCATCTAAGTCACTTCGCAGGAATCCAAGCTTCAACCATTCTCCTTAGCTAGGAAAATCACTTGTCTGTCATTTTTACCTAAAGCAACCTTTCTAGAAAGTTATTTTACAACCAACAGCAACAACCTGAGCAAGCAATTGCTAGTGGCTGAACATCTGTCCTTGACAGAAGTTAAACTTTTGAAAATGAAAATAATTGTGAAGAACCTGTCTGTGGAAACACTGGAGAATTTTGCAGTTTATACAATGCAAATCCTCTTTCCCATCTCCTGTGTTTCTACAGAACCATTTGTGTATCAGAACAGACAGATAAACAATTGATGTTCTTCCCACAAAATGCTACTCCTCATTATTGCCTTCCTGCTCATGTGTGAGGTTTAGCAATGATTTTAAAACCTCCCTGACTAGATGGATGACAGCAGCACAGAGGTATAGGAGGAAATCCTTGACAAGGTGTTGGAGTGCTAATTATGAACATGCTGTTTGCTTAAGCAGAGTTTTCTAAGCTCTTTTGGCCATGCTCCTAAAATAATTCCCCCATCACCAAAACCAAAAACTATGAAGTGAACTTCCTCAGTCTTGGTGCATAGAGGGAAAGCCTCTTGGCCCACACATATCATCCCCCATGGCATTTCCTGTACAATGGCACCCCTCAGTACAGAGAAATCCTCAGGTATCAGGGACTGGACCCACTCTCACAGAGGCCTCAGACAAATAAAAGATGCATTAAACACATTTTCCCTCAAAGCAAAGTCTCTGCCACCCAGTTTGGGAATCTGCTGTCAGAATGGCATGATTGGAAGTATAAAACTAAAAGAACAATCAACTTTCTTTCCCATTCCCCATTTCTTTCTTTCTTTCTTTGAAGTCTAACCCCATCTACTTTCCTGTGGAGAACAAGCAGCCTTAGAGCTGAACAAAGACTTCTAGAACAGCTTGGAATTACTGTGCCTTAACTGTGCGTGTATGTTTTTCACTCACCCATTTGTCACGAGAACTCCTGTTGGAGCAACATCTCTGTTGAGGGCTTCCAAAGACCAGCGATACAAATTCTGGGATGACTTCTTGTTGGTTAAGTCATGCACTAAAATTATCCCTAGAGTGAAAGACAAGACAGCAAGATGTTATTTAATGATACATATTCTCTTCCTTATCTTACCAAAATGACACCTGCAGGTTCCCAGATATCTGAAAATTAAGTAAGGGATGTATTACCAGTTCAGTTACAGTGAATAACTAAGGCTGAAAATATCAGGATGCAATAGGTTTTTTAAAGCTGCTTATCAAGAACTGGGTAAGAGCTAAGAGAAAAATCACATGAAAGCAGGAAACAAACAGCCACCTCAGGGTTTAATCTGCAAAAGGCTCACAGGCATTCACTGATTCTGTCTACTCATGATACTGAAATTCTGTATTACTGCAGCAGAAAATTTAGCCTTTCTCTGGTAAATATAATTTTGTCAAACCATCTATAAAGTCTAAAGGCTTTTTCTTTGTTTCAAAAGAGTTCAGAGAGAATGATTGCTTTCCTGCATCTTTGAGAATTAATGCTATATACTTGGGGAGGTATCCAAAGGGGAAACAGACACTGATAAAATTTCATAGTCCACTAAATGGCTGGTGGAAGCATGAATTAATAAGATTTCTTGAACTTGAGATTAAGTTTCTAGCATTTTTCATTATCATGAGCCTTCAAAATGTAAATTCTGAGACAGAGTCAAACTTCCTAGCTGTGCTATTAACAGACACCCACTTCTGATAACCACAGTTCCTAACTCAATTACCAACTCCTGCTAGCAAATTTCTTCTATTTATTCACACCTTCTGCAATATGTGGAATGTTTCCACTTCCTCCAGACTTCAAATTATCATCAATTCAAGGACAAAATGGAATGATACCCCTTATCTGCATCAGGATTCATTCTCAAAACACTTCACAGCCTACAGGTGGAAAAAACCTACTAATTTAGTCTTTCACCTTAACTCCCAGAGGTGCCACCCACTGTATAAACTATGAACAAACCACATTTCCACAAACATTTTCCACTACCCCACATGACTGTGCACAGACTCTCCCACGAGAGTTCCCAGCATATCACAGCTATAGCCCTATTACAAATAATTTATCTCAGTAACAGTATAAAAAGGCAACTCTGCTGCATGTCCACCCACAGTGTAGGGAGAAAATGCCTGATACAACATAACTTGGCCTACAGCAGCAGATCCAGAGGCACTGCTGCCCAACCTGTGAGAAACACTCTCCACCTCCAGACACTCTCCCTCAGTTATGTTTTTGATTGGTCAGTTCCCTTATCTACTTCACCTAAAACCTGCACAGTTAGTTGCACCAGCAGAAAAAGACTCTGTCAACATCCAAAAAGAGCAGGCAGGACCAATGACTACTCAAGGAAATGTTCCTCCCACATAAAGGTCTGCAAGCCAAAGCCTTACTGCCCAGTCACTGTCCTCAGCTGTCACAGTCCCCACACCAGGTAGAGGGTCAGCAAAGCATATCTGTGGATAATCCAAAAACAAACTGTACCCAGCCTTGTCAACAACCTGGCAGCCTGCACAGGTGCTGCCACAAGCAAGTATTTACTGGTTTTCAGACCACTGCAAGCCCAGAAAGCACAAGCAGTCAGGCAGGAGGAATGCATTCATCTTCTCTTCTTAAATCAGGTCAAACAGAGGCAATTTGTGAGACAAGCTCTAATGGAGAAATTAATCTGATGAAAGAAACAAGACCCAAGGTTAACTACCAAAGTCAACAGTCTTCATATGCAAGCTAATTAATATCTTTTGGGCAGTGGAGATAAATAACTCTATTTTAATGTCATCAATTATAATTCAGATGCATGAGTCCAAGATTACATTTCCTAATGGACTGTTCTAAGGTATTTCCAAGTCTGACCCACACTCATGGGCACACTGTGGATTTGGTATCAAAAAGAAATCAATTTTTTTTTTCATATACCAAAGAGGTATTGCTTTGAGGCCACAACTCAACTCAAGACTTATTTACAGAGGTCTAGTTAACAACATAAGCAAGAGGTACCTAACACAGTTTTCCCCCTGAGAAAGGAGGAGGAAATAACTAGTTGATCACAGACCAAAAATGTTTATTGTGTGGTTTAACATGTTATTGAAAGGCCTTCAAATGAGTGGGGACAAGAAATGAGAATCAAACAGAACATTTGAGCTAGATTTTCAGAAGCAGTTGTTAGTCTGATACACACCTATTTTTAGTGAACTATCCTGGGATGACAAAAAGTAACAACTGAAATACTGCACTGTTATGTTTATAATCTCTTATTTGCTCTTACTAGAGGCACAGATGAACTACTGGGCCTTTAAGACAGTATCTCAACAGAAGGCACAAAATATGACTTTCTATATATGCAGCAAGTTGCAAGATTTAACTCTTAAAAATAAGTTGGTAAGCTAAATGAGCAGAGGCAAGATGGTTACCAGCATATGGCAATTTTATGGGAGACAGTTCAAATTTGCCAGGGTAAGATGTAACTATCAAAGTTCATAAAAATTGAAATAATCATTTCTCTGCTGTAGCTTTTACAACTGAGCAGACAGGAAAATATAAATCATATTTCTGCAGTATATCAGGCCCAGAAAGGTGAAGGCAACCTTTATGTCTGCAAATGTAGCTGCAAGGGATACCACTGCACCTTCAAAGACTCCCTGCTGTGCAAGCTGCACAAGACTGAAGGGAAAGGCTGATGAAACTCATCTGCACAGGTTTCCCTGAAAGATCTGCCATTCACAACTGAATCCATAAAATTCTGCCTACAAATGGTATCAGGATTCTTTCCTGTATAAATCAGAAAAGAGAACAATGCAGCCCTCAGCCAGGCTGCATGGAACTCTGCCCCAGAACCAAGAGACCTCCTAGCAGAAACAGTAGTAAAACCATATTTATGGCAAGCTAACTTACCATTCAGCAAATTATAGAACACTGCTCGTGTGCTTTTCACACTGGTGGCACTGCCCACAGAACCTCCAACATCCCACAGCTCAATGTAATAGGTCTTCTCTTCTGGAGTCCCTTCTTTGTAGTCATGGATCTGATGAAAAATTCGCATCATACATAACCACAGTACCAACTCACAGGAGTTAATCCACATGACTCTTACACTTTGAGCTGGAAGGATTATTGCACTTGGACTGAAATTTGGAAATTAGTGTGCTGACACCATTTCAAACCTCTCAAACGGAAGAGAGATGGAATGAGTCACACAGCAGTGATTGGATACCAGAGCTCTTATATGAAATGGAGCCTGGTTGAGTAGGCAGGGAGCATCCTTTCCATCTCAGTATTAACAAACCTAACATCTCATGATGTGCTTGGAAATAGCATTTTGCTACAGCAAATGGAAAAATTAAGGTCTTGACTTCTCAAAGTTGTTAAAATCCTCATGGCAGCTCTGCCAGAATATTAACACAGGTGACAGACCTGGATTCCAACTGACCACATCTTTTTCCTCTTCAAATTCTGACATCTCAACTGAATTAATCAACAACTTCTGCCCCCAGATCTGCTGGGTAGTTTTGCTCCACAATCAAACAGAACTGCCATGCTCCTCTCCTCAAATCTTGGAACTACATTCCTAACCTATGGCAATGCATTTCAAGGAGAATGCAGCAAAGAGTGATGAAAGAAAAAAACATTTATCAATGTCCCATGAGGACTGTAGGTTGGGCCAAAGAACTGCTGGATTAACATCCTCATTCCTCCCACAGCAGGTCCTGCAGCAAGTAGTCAGGAGGAGAAGCAAGCCCATGGTCAGGGTTGTCACCAAAAATAAGGAAACAAACTCCCTAAATAAACTCAGCTAGGTTAGAAAATCAACACTACTTTACTCAGCACTGAGGTACATAAGTAGCACTTCACCAAACATGTATATTGGTCATCGAAACTTGTAACTATTTATACATTTTAGCAAACAAAGGAATTAGTGCTCACTGGCTTACAAGTTACACAGTTCTCTTTGTTAGTTAGTATTCTATCTTCTATTGGTTATTGATTTCTCACTTCTCATGCTAACTAGCCCAGCCTTTTCATTATCTTTTTCCCAGATAGGGAGAGTCTCAGTAATTGTCTTCGCTAGTTTCTTCTTCAGCTCTGCTTTCTGTAACATGTCTTTGTGGTTTATAAATTCTGCATTGGTGTCCAGGTCTCAACAATAAATTTCTCCTTTTAATTTCCTCACCCAGGTCCAAGAGCACCGAAGCACGTCAGGCCCTAAATTTTAGTTTGTTTTTCTAACACATGAGTATCACCCAGAGCTTTTCTGTGTACCCACAAGCTAAACAAGCCAACAGTTTTTCCCCGGTGCGTTTGGCTGACAATTTGGCTGTGCCTTGCCTGTTTCCCAAGGACCTGGCCAGCCTATGACTTGTGACACGCCAGTGGCCACTGCAGCAGGGAGAGGAGATCCCAGCGACAAATGTCGTGTTTTCTGACAACTTTGGGAAGTCAAAACTTGCTTACACAAGTGCTTGGCTCACATTTGACGCTACTTGCATCAGAAGACTAAGCCCTCAGCAAAACACAGGATCAAAGTACACCTCTTTCTGGGGCGGTAAGTAATTAAAATAAAAAGTCAAGGCCCTTCCCTTACACGTCAGGCTTAGGGCCACCAAGAGGCCGTGCACGTCACCTACTCGCACATCCACGGAGCAGCCCACTGTCCAGGACGGGTTCCCCAGCACCTGGTTGTGGCACAACAGGTGAACAAGCGACGATTTCCCGACACCTGCAAGTGCACAGAGAGACAGCAACTCCTGGGAGGCGGTGCCAGGGTTACGGGTGGCGAGGCGGGGAGCAGCACTGAGTGAACGCGGGCGGTCCCGGCCCCTTAGGGGGTAACGGGGAGGGGTGCGAGGAGCAGATCCCCAAGGAGCGGCCCCAAGACACCCGGCCTGGGGACACGAACTCACCGGAGTCGCCCAGCACCAGCACCTTGACCCTCTCCAGAGCCGCCATCTTCACCCTGCCTAGCAACAGCGCCCAGCCGCCAGGGCGCCCGCCAATCGCGGAGCGTGTTCTTGCCGCTTCTCTCCGCCTATTGGCTGCCTGCTGGAGCCCCGCGTCGGCTCTCACTTCTGACTGGTTGAGCTCTCGAGGGGGCGGGAAGGCGAGGGCCGTGCGAGCACGCGATTGGCTGCCCCGCCGGGCGGCGCGCGCGGCCGTGACGCGGTGGCGGAGCCGCTGGAAGCGCCGCCCGGAGCCGGGGAGAGCTGGAAGCGGCGCCAGGTCAGTGCCGGCCCCGGGGAGCGGGGTGGTGCCTGCGGCCCGTGGAGGCCCCCGCCCCGGCGCTTGGGTGCCGCAGAGCGGCCCGCGGGGCCCGTGCTCCCCACACGTCTGGGCCCCTTCCATGCCTTGGCTCCTTCCCACCGTCTGCCGTTCCTCCTGCGGTGTCTGTTGAGGCTTCTTCTTTGTTTTGTTGTCTTTTTTTTTTTTTTTTTTTTTTACGTTTNCAAGAGGTACTGCTGACCTCCTCTTGTCCTGCAGAAACTTACACAGTTCGATGTTTAAACCTCAACACATGGAAGTGGGTAGGGAATGGGAAGCTGTGCAGGCGGCATAGGGATTCTCCACTCTGACTGGCGTTAAAGCTTAGTCCGCTGTTGTAGTCCAGGAAGTCTGGGTAGTTTGTAATTTCAAGGGAGATGCAAGATTATGGGCATCTGAGGAATAGCTGACTGGCAAAATGAGCTCATTCCTGTTTGCCACGTTTGAGCCAACCAGCCAGCGGTGTAACCATTCAGTTTTCCATGTCAGCAAAGGGGTTTGTGGGTTTTTTCCTTCTTCTTCTTTTTTGGTTGTTTTGTGGGGTTTTTAAACGTTTTTTTTGCTTTTTTTTTTTTTGTGTATTACTTTTCTTCTGGCCTCAGGATCGTGCTGGTTCCCTGAGAAGCAGGCAAACATCACATCTCATAGTGGCACCAAGCTGTTGTTAAATGGGTCCAGCTATCAGGCTGGTGCCATTCCAAGCAGCTCAAAATGAGCAAGGAAGATCGGCATTCTGAAAAGGGTGTTCAGCCGTGCACAACTAAGGTGCATTTTCATGAAGTGTAGGCGCCTTGATATTTTTCATCCACAAAAAGGTGGAGATTTTTCTTTCACCTTTTCCAATATAGCGGCATCCTCTCGTACCTGCTGGTTCTGTAGCTTGTCAGAATTCTCCACCAGCTCATTAAACTGCTGAAAAACGTAGCAAAAATGAAAAAAGAAAAAAAGGAGATGTGTTTTTCTACTGTTAAGTGGTCAGTTTGGTGTAGGGGAGGGTGTTGTGGGTGCCAGAGCTGCCGTGAGTGAGGGCAGAGCCATGTGCCTGGGAGAGGAGCACATGTCTGTCTGGCAGGAATGAGGCTTGATGGGAATTGATGGGAACTGCATTCTTGCCTTCCACTTCCTGTGACGTACAGCTCACTTTCTCACGGGATGCTCTAGGGGATTCTTCTAAACAAGAAACTATGTCATTAAAGCTAATCTGATGTCTTGTTACTTAGTTTCTTTGTTTCTTTATTGCTTGTACCCACAGTATATACACGCTTGCACTCCGATGCACTAAAACTGTACTGAATCCAATACTTCCATAGTTTTTTGTTGTCTTTCTGGAATTTCTAAAAGGCAATATTACATCATATCTCATGATGAGAAGTGTGGTGTTCTAGGTCTGACTGAATTCATAATGTGAAAAGCAAATACTGTTTTTTTCCTGTCAGAAGCCTAGAAAGGAATGCTGGGGTTAAGCCCACTGCGCTTCGGTGTAATTGTGACTTCCTAGGCTTGATATGTGAGAGAAATGATCTTACTTTCTTCCCTTTAAACAAACCCCCAGAACCTTACAACTGCATTATGTGAGGGCCAATAATTACACATCTCCAAAATGATACATATTCTCCTGGTGTGTTCAGATCAGAGTGTAAACTGTAAGAGGTTCTGGTGTCCATAGTTAAAATATTCTAGTGGCTTCACATTACAGTTGAGTCAGTTTTGCCACCATGGGGGGAAAGCTCACTTTTCTACATCCTTAGCCATGCATTCTTTTCTCTGTTTTGTGTTGGCTCTAGTCTGGTAACATAATTGATTCAATTCTGAGCTTTTCCCATTTGCCCTCTCTGGAATATCCCACTTTTTTATTTTGGCATGCTAGTTATTCACTTTTTATCATCTTGATTCACACTCTTGCGTGAATAGTGAACTGTCAGAATTGGAACAGAAGGGTGGGACTCGTTGCTAAAGGCAAGGAAGGAAAATAAAGACTTCCTTATGGGAGGGAAGGTGTCATTTGACTTCAGCTGCAACAGGAAATTTCATCTATTTGTATACATGCACACAGGTGGTCCTTAAATTTCCTGACACCTTGCTATTGTTTATGCTGGGCTAAGATTGTAAAAGTGATTGAGAATTACATCCTGAGCCTGCATTGTTCAATTTCTGCCTGGTGTGGTCAGACCTTGTAGCCTTACTACATCTGGCTCCATGTATTTTTACTTGTGAAATTAGGAGAAAACGCCCTCATGTCAGCCATGCCCCTCAGCCTTTCTGTGAGCATCTGCAGCACAACTTTTCATCCCGAGTGAAGAAAACCCTTTGATATCTGTGGCCTCCTGGTTTCAGTTTATGGAAAGCCAACAAGAAGATGGAATTTCAGTGAAAGCAGATTGTTCTTTTCTGCCCTAATACTTCAAGGCAGGTCTTGCAATGAAAACACACTATTTCTCATGAAGATGTAGTGCAGGAGGAATGCTAAGCAGCAGTGTTCTTGAACTCTCCAGGGAATGAAACTCAGTAAGCTCTTGATAAAATGCCAGAAGACTTTGGCTTTGCAGCTGATGTGGGATAAAGGCAGTTCTGGGCTCACTAAAGAGAGAAGAAAGTAAAAACAAGACTTGAAAGTGGAAGATTCTGTGCCCTTTTCTGGAAAGGATGAGTAGTGTCTGAGATTACATTGTACAGCCATCAAAAATCTCGAAAGCATGTTTTCCCACTGTAGTTCTGGAATTTATGCCTTCCCTCCCTGTTCTCAGGAAGATTCAGAATTGCTTCTCTTAGCTTAACCTCATCATCTTCTGAAAGACAGAATTTTAAATCTAGTTAGAGTGAGACACTACAAAACTGGTGTCTGGTGTTTGCAAGTGACAGCTGGAGCAGGATATGGCATGCACTGGCTCCCAGAAGCCTGTTTTACTTGGCACACGTACAGGTAAGGGGATTCTGTTATTATAACCTGATTTTGATTTTACCTGAAGAAACTGTTTCAGTGGTGTAAGCAAGTAACTCCCCCCCACCCTTTCTTAAAAATCTTGTGTCAGAAGCTTGCAGAAACATTTTCCAAGCAAATCAGCAAAAGCTGGTTTCAAAGATTTAGTGAAAAATAGCACTAATTAAATAAATGTGGGGAAAAATAGGAAGCACCTGTGCTAGTGTTAACAGTGTGTCTGATAGCCTAGGTTCACAGCCAAACCTGCAACTACAAGTTTTCCTCCAAAAGAGATCTGGGGTGTTATAAGGGGTTTGTATATCCTTATGAGTCTAAAGAGCAGTCTGCTTCCTTTTTTAAGATCCTGCTTTTAAAGATCCTTTGTCAAATATATGAATAGTGAGACCATTACATTTTCTGGGTAAAATTAATATAAGTCTCAAAAGTTACAAGTTGAAACAGGATTATCTGCATTTGCATTGGATAAAAATTCATATTAATTCACTGGGTGATGTAGGTTTTCATATTTTCTAGTACCAATTTCAACTTCATTGTGGCTTCTAGGTTATAACCCTTCTAGCACTTTTTGTCTCGGTTTTAGTCAGGAAAAGCAGGAAGAAAATCAGATCTAACTTCATTAGCACAATTCCTGTTAGAGTTCATTGAAATTGAAAACTCTTGAAATGGTTGTACGTGGAGAAGAAGAGTTCAGTTGCTTTGATGTTGCATCAGAAATGTCCTGAAAGTGGAGGTGTTTGTTCAGTTGAATTTCTGGCTTCTGTGTGGTCTTTGATCCCATCATACTGAATGTTTTTTTTTGCAGTCGCTTGTTTTCATCCCGATTTCCTTTCTGGCATCTCTGGTTATGCTGAAGGCCTCATACATTTTACTCAACCTGAGGTACAGTCTTGCAGAAGGTAGCCTGATTTTCTTCACCCAACAGATCTGATTGTGTTGTGTAACTGTAAGTCTCTTTTTTCAGTGTTGCCATTTATAGACACATCAATATTAATTCTCTCAATTACAGCAATTTAAAAAAACCCAGCAGATGTGTATTTAGGTTTGCTGTCCTACTGTGTTAACACAGACAGGTCTGCTTTCTTCCTGTACCCATAATACTGAATGGTATTAACGTAATTACCCAGAGCAATTCCTCAACAGCTGTCTCTTTTAATTAAGTCCATGTTTAAATTTGGAATTTTTTCTTTTGGGTGTTTCTGAATATGATTCTGACCAATGTGCCTTATTATTGATGGTGTAGGTGCTTACTGGCATAGCTGAGTATCTTGGCCATTGTTTTTTTTTTTTTCCCTGAAAATGTTCCTTAATGTTCATAAATTACTAAGGTCAGTTCAAACATTATTATGAAACAGATGCACGTCCATTAAAACCTTGTTAAAAGGTGTTATCATATTTCTTTGCACATGTAATTAATTCAGGCTTGACTTACTGCTTCAGGGGAAGGTGAAATCATTGCTCAAGGATGTGGTGGTACAGTCCCCTGGTTTTGAATTTTGTGAGCTGTATCAGTGTCTTTTTTGCCTGGTGAAAGATGGTAAGAATTTGCAGTTTAGAGACTAAAAGCCTTGGATTCTTCATGGGCTGGTGACATCTGGCAGTGGTATGCACTTGCTTTGGTTTTGTTTTTTTTTTCCCCCCTCAAAGATGGCACTGTTCAGTTGTTTGTTTCACCCAAAGGCTGTCTTCTGCAGGATTTAGAACTTAACCTGTGTTAATCCACTTTTTGAAGTAGAGGATAACAGGAAAGAATGGTTTCTGGTATTTTCAGGATGCTTGTATTTCCATGTATCCCCACCTGGAAGAAAACCAGTATCACAGTCAAGATGCCCTCTGTTACCTGAGGACATGGAAGATTTGGACATCACTCAAAATCTCCAGCAGAGGAGAAGAAATTGTGTTAAAACTCCTAGTCCCACTAGATGAAAAAGAATATTTTCTAGTGATTGACACTAAGAAATCTTATTACATCTCTGACTGTTGCTGAAAACTCTCAGAGCTGGTTTTATTTATTGGCCCCTTGTAGGTCTCTGTTTAAACTGCTTGAGTGCATTATTCAGGAAATTGTACTTTAAACCTGTTTTGGAAGTGTCTGTGGAAATCTGCAGCTGTCTTATCAGTGCAGAGAAAGTGCTTTCCATCAGCTCTCAGATGAGGTATCCAGAGTGAGATGTGCTTATTTAAAAGCACTTTTCTCCTTTTTTTAATTTCAACTGGTGTTCTGAAGGTGACTGTGCCCCATGCAAATTGCATCACCAGGTTTTTCTGCAAGGAAGTTTTAGGGAAAGTGGATTGTTGAGGAGAGAAGGTTGTCTGCTCTTCAGATCAGCACTTAAAAAGCTTTTGACTTTAAAAAATTTACTTTTAAAATCTCCTGGGATGCCAGGTTTTATTTAAATTTGATCTTTACATTCATTCTTTACTGTGCTTTAACTCTGAATAAGATTTAATCAGTTTGAATAAATCAAGGCTTCCCTCCAGCTTCTGCATTGACATTGTTTTATAGTGTCAGTATGTTGCTGACAGATACAGTCAAAACCAAGATTTATCTTTAAGTGACTGAAAGACTGAAAAAGTACCAACAGAATGAAGTTGATCTTTAAGGACAATATCCTGTGACAGTATTTAGATTTGGTGTGACTTCGAGATTCCAAAATACTGCATGGCTCACTCTTGATGGGGCATCCTTTATTGCTAACACTTTTACCTTCAATGAAAAGCTCTATAAAGCTCTCCTTTGTGTGAAATAAATCACTGTGCATCTGGCATGCAAGAGGAAGCTGACTGACTCTAGACATACTTGTTTCATGGTCAATTCATGGTGTGATAGACGTATTTTAATTGAATTTCCTTAAAGGGAAGCTGTAGCTGAACATCCAGGCATTGTTTCCTGTAAGCTATTTTCAGCCTGCAGACCAGCAGTCAACAAACATTGTTCAGTTAATTTCAGTTTGAGCACTGGTAATACCATTTGGCCCTAAGTTAGTGGAAAAGAAAAGCTTAAGCAGGGACGTGTTTTAGAGGAAAAACACAAAGGTGGTTTTTTTCTTATCCAAGAGGCAGAAAAGACAGGATCATATGAATTTACTTACTGTGAAGCTTCACATTCCACAGCCTCATTGCTGTGCAGTTGCACTGGCCATAACCATTGAGTGGAACATCCCTCCTCAGTGGGAGAGGAGGGTAGGGGTAGAAGAGGAGTAAAGCTTCAGTGGGTAATGTTAGACTTTTTTGAAAGGGTGCTGTTTCTCATAAGAAAAAAAAAAATCCAAGCAGGGTACTGTGATAAATGATCACAGATTTTTGAGAAATCTTAGCTGATGGAAGTGAGTCAGCAGCTGCTTGGTTACCTAGAGAGTTGGTGATCTCAGGGGGATGTCTTAGTGTGGGGAGTGTAGAAAAGTTGTGTAATGGTGTTTGTCAAAGGGCCTTCAGAGGTTTTATGGTAGTGATGGAAAAAACAGGATGCTCATCCAGATCCTTTCTTCTGCTGTCACTTTCTGCTTTCCTTTATTTGCTAGGCTTGAGTACTGGGGAGATATATATACACAGTGTGTGAAACATCTAATGGAAGTGAAATTTGAGATTGGAAGAGTTTTGCAATTTATTATATCACTTCACAGATAAAAATTATGTAGCAATGATGAAAAAAACAGAAATTAGGGTGTGGGAGTTTTCTTTAGTGGAAGGAACCTTTTGCTTAAGAAGTGGTTGCTCATGTCCTAAACTAGCATAGAAAACTCATACTGAAAAAGATAATTCAGTCTTATTTGATGTTAACTGGAAGTGCATCCTTCTGAATGGGTATTTCAAAAGGACCTCTAATACTTTGTTCTTACCTTGAATCACTGCTCTTGTCTGTGAGCTAAATCTGGCAGGGGTGACAATGTGGGGAATTCCTTGCATGTGATCCTATATATGTTGTCATGTATGTCACAGAAGCTTGTAATAGTCATGATCATTTGTGCCATTTGATGTTAAGGTGAAGAAAAGTGAAGTGAAAATACAGTACTTAGAAGTTATTGTCTTGTCACAGCCTGGTAAGTTGTGTAAGTAACTCAAAGGATACTTCATGGAATACTTTCTGCTTTTTTAAACACATAATCACTTCAATGTTTGGTATGTCTTGATTTTTCCTTCATTTATTATGCTATATTATTAATGGGCTTTTGAGGTCTGAATGTGGGACTTTAAATGAAGGCCCAGTCCTTTGTAAGGACCTATTTGCTCATACAAGAACAAGGCTGAAGCAGTTTGTGGTGCAGGAGTTGGAAGTGCTAATGGTTTTCATGCTGCAGATAGCTGACTGAGGTCTGTTTATCAGAAAGGATCTGTTCTCATGGTGCAGCTGGGAGCTTTTGCTTGAGTGCATACCAACCTGTACAGCAGGCTGTCCTCATACTGCATCTCTGCCCAGGGATGGCTGAGGTGTTAAACCAGACAGGGCTGCTTACAGTGGGATCAAGTGATGTCAGCTGAGGCCAGAAGACTCCACTCTTGGGCTGTCTTAGGACCTTTCTTGCTGTAGCCATTTTCTGCTTTTCCCAGTTTACAAGTCTCAGCTATCCCAAAGCTGTCTTCTGGAGCTCAGCTTCAAGACAGCTTTCTTAGTCTAGCTGTGTTGGCTGTGACTGAGTAGGAATTAAATCTGCTGTATGTTTTGGAACCAGTTTCTTGTGTGCTTTTTAAAAAGTTTTACATGATTTTGTTTTGAATGAGAGATACCATTTACTATTTTTATTTCTGTAGCATTATTGACACCTAAGGAGACAGTACAGGGCTTGGGAAAGGGAAATGGAAAACACCCCATGCTTTTCTCACCTCTAAGTAAGATAAATAAAACTTTGGAAGTTAGACTAGCTAAGAATCCACCTGCCTTTTTTTCTTTGCAGTATACATGAAGCTCAAGATCTGAACCTGCTATGACTGACCCAGACGTCCTCACTGAGGTCCCAGCTGCTCTCAAACGCCTTGCCAAATATGTGGTGCGTGGCTTTTATGGCATTGAGCATGCTTTGGCTCTGGACATCCTCATTAGGAACACCTGCGTGAAGGAGGAGGACATGCTAGAGCTCCTGAAGTTTGACAGGAAGCAGCTGAGGGCTGTCCTCAACACCCTCAAGGGTGACAAGTTCATCAAATGCAGGATGAGGGTCGAGACAGCTCCCGACGGCAAAACCACGCGCCACAACTATTACTTCATCAACTACCGCCTGCTGGTCAACGTGGTCAAGTACAAGCTGGACCACATGCGCCGGAGGATCGAGACCGACGAGAGAGACTCCACCAACCGCGCCTCCTTTAAGTGCCCCATTTGCTTCAGCACTTTCACCGATTTGGAGGCCAACCAGCTGTTTGACCTCAGGACAGGTAAGGGTACAGGCAACAGAGTGCTCTTGCTGTCTACTGTGGCTCTAAGTACTGGACTTTAGGGAGACAGAGCGTTAGGAAAATTGTCTTTGAGTTTGGCCAGAGCTAGAGGGCACTCTGTTTCTGCAGGTGGTAAATGTTTGAGCAAAATACAAGAGTAGCGTATACAGACTTACACAGACTGTATAGACAAATAGCAATCTTGGGGAAATGCTTTTGAATGACAAGCAGTAGAGAAATGGAAGTCTTACAGAAGTCACACTCAAGGGTGAATAAGGCAATCTGTCCTTGCTGGAGGCTGACAGCTTTTCAGTATAACCTGGTTTGCCAGTAAACTGTAAGGCTTCCAGGTAGTTTGCAGAGAGGGCATATGTAGAGTTGACTTCAGTTGGTCATGCAAGGAGTGAGTTGTTACTGTTTAATATTCTCGTAGTCTAGTGCATTATACTGCACAGTCCTGTTTCCTAGTGTAAGGCAGTCTCACGAAAGTTAAAAGAAATTAATTACAGACTTGTCTGTGGTTGGGAGTAAACAAGATTTTTATTCATGTATAAGGCTCAGTGGAAGTGCATATCTCTCTCATGCATATGAAATGAGAGTCTTTCCTGCGTGTCATTGTCTACTTTGTGCTTCTGTGCCAGGGAGTAAAAGGAAGAACACCTGCACCTGATGAGATTCTGTTTTGCTAGTCTAATCTGGGATTATTCTGGGGGGAAGGCAGGGAGGTTAGATGTTAATTTACTTTTTAATTTTTTCCTTTTGAATTCTCTGTCCTGATATTACTTTTTCAGAAAAGTAGGAGGACAAAAGTCAGGAAAGCTCTCGGGTACATTAAGGTATGATGTTTTGTGTCAGTTAATGTAATGAGAAACTGTAAATTTGACTGTTTAGCAACACTGAAGCTTTTAATCTAGGGTTACTGATGTCTATCCTGCAAAGTGCAAATCCCCAATAAATGTTTGGCCTATCATTTTCCCTTTTTCCTGCCTCCAAAGTTAAAAAGCTGTGAAACTCCTTTTACTTTAGCAACCACGAAGATGTTACTTAGTACTAGAGAAGCAGAATCCACTAAGTCAAGTAACAGTTGTTGAAATCCAGTGCAACTCGCTGAGTAGAAGTTGCTTCCTTGTGGAGCACCAAACCAGCAGTGCCAGCACAGAATTTCTGTGCTCACCATTGAGTGTAGAAACTCTACGTGCTCTCTACAGTTAATGTTTGTCTGTGGTAGATATGGTTGTGTATGTTGGGCTGAAAGGAAATAGTGCTTTTGTAGTTTGCATTGGTAAGGAGAGAGTAGAGAACCTGTGCAGAGAGCACACACAGTGGGGAGTGTGAGACACTGATCCCAGGGGACCTGTAGCATTTTGCAAAGGCCTGTGGTCATTGCCTCCCAGTCTGTGTGGGCAGTGAGCTGTGAGAGCAAAGAACTGCCTGTCAAGGAGGTGCTGAAAATAATAATGCTGGGATTTGGCTTTGATAGCAAGGCCCGTGCTCCAGGAACTGATAAGGTCAAGCAAGGGTCTGTCTGCAGTACAGGCACTGGCTGTGTCCACAATGTGAAATCATTTACTGGCACATGCAGTGTTTTGTTTTCTGATGGAGGAAAAGGCTGAGTGCTGTTTTCTCAGCAGTTCCCAGGAGTTGAGTTCTGTCAATATTTGTGCAAATAACAAGATTGTCAGTTTATCTCCACTTACTTTCAATAAGAACATAACATACCTGCCTAGAATTTATGTATATTCTGTTTCTCTTTATATTATTTTTAAGTCAATGATAGCTTCATCTAGATTGTCCACAATGATACTGTTGTATGGCTGCTTTATATTGTAGTGGATTGTGTTGCCTGCATGTTTCCTGCTGCTCTGGAATTCTGTATTAGAAAAGAACTGAGAGACCTTTAGGTCTTTCACAGAGGAAGCTCATGAGGTCAAGGCATGCAGAGAAACAAGGTTTGTTAGACAGTGAATAGCCATCCTTTCCCAAGAATGTCTTTAGCTCCTGTCAGTGCTAAAGATAAACCTCTCCCACTCATGGAAACTCGTGGCAGTACAACTGCTGAAGGGTAGCTGAGAGCTACATAGCTTCAGTCACAGTTGACATGAGCTGCTCTTAGACTGCAGCTATGTTGATAAGACTTTGTGAATTAAAAGGCCTGCAGGGCCAAAATCTCTTAATCCATGGAGCAGTTAGGACATGGAAGGCATCCTCTGCACCAGTTTGGACCAAGCTGCACTTAAATTGAGAGTTGTTTGTTAAAAGGTATCTTTCGCTGTCTGCCTTTTGTCCTTGTCATTCAGAGATGGGTATAATTTAGATGGTCCTGTGTTTTCTTCTGCTTTGATTTGCTCTTATCCTGTCTTCCTATCAAATGCAAACTCTAGGCAGTTGTTGTAGAATGGAAGAGTTGCTCTTACCCTTCCTTATTAGTGAGGGTGAAGAGGTTTCCAGAACCACTCCATGACTATGGTCATTATACTGGAATTTGTGAATTAAGAGTGCTTGTGAAGAGCCTGTCCATAATTTGGATCTGCAGAGCTCTACAATTTTTATCACAGCATCTGTGTTTATCTCTTGGATTTAGCAGAGCTTTGTTTCTTACAGGTCAAGTGGCTGTCTTTTGGCTCTGTTCTTTACTCCATCTCTGAATAATGTTGAAATAAACTGAGGTGTTTATTTTTTCATCAGAAAATGTGATTATTGATGGTTTTGGAGGGTAGACGTGTGTCTGCTGAGAGAAAATAATTGCTAATGAGAAGGGTATGTTTTAAGGGTATATAGGTCCAGATGTGCTTTTGCCTGCTGTTCACTTAACTTGGAAAAAATACTTTGAATAGAGTAGCATGTTTGCCACTAAAGTAAATTTAACTGTAGATTTTAAATAGTGTAAGTGTTACTTTGAGAGTGTGTTCTCTTTGTTTTTAAAAAGTAAGGTTTTTTTCTCCATCCCTTTTTCTGCTATTAAATATCTCAACCCAAACAAAGCTCCAAAGAGTTCCTATGCTGTCAAAGGTTGAACAACTCTTATTTGGTACTTGAAGGAAGTTCACGGACAGGATGTGAGACAGTGAAAGTCAAGATGAAGCAAAAAAATGGAGTTTTCCTGCTTCAACTCACAAGGGGATCTTTTGAAAAGTGAAAGGAAATGCATGCTGTGTTGAAGGAGTTGCTTGGTTGTATGACCAGTGAGTGCCTGCTAACTCTGAGCATGGCATGCCCAGGTCAGGAGCTGTAGTCCCATCTGTTCTACATGAGGAGCTTGAACTGATCTCCAGCTGTCACACATTCTCCTCAGTGCTGTTTTTTACTGTCGCCTCCAAAGAAGTGGTAGCAGTAACCTCTGGGTTTAGAGGCAGACAGCTTGAACACAGCATGATTTTATTGTGCAAAAGTTTGCAATGGAAACTTGTAGCAAACCTGTTAAGAACTTTCTGATTGAAGGGTTTGTCGATTTGCAGTTTGCCTGTTGATGGGAATTGATGCAGACTGGGTTGTTACAGGCTGAGCAGCCACTTTTGTGAGCGTTTTGTAATCTACAGGAGGGAAAATACTAATGCTATATGAATGAAAGGTGTTACTTCTAGCTTTGTGTTCCAGATGGGATGACTGAGAAAGGAAAAAGATTGTTCTTTTCCTGGAAGATACTAGTATAAGCACTTGATCCTTGCCTTTTACTTGTGTCACCGTCTGCTGTCTGATTGTACTCTGGTATTTGATCACTCCTGATTCTGCATGTTAGCAATAGCTTGCAGCTGCTGTTGGGATGAAGCCTAATGCAGGTGGAAAGCTGCAGCTACTCCCCTGAACAAGATAAGGGGCTGTCTCTTGAGGCAGGGGATGTACAAGGAAAGAGTTTAACTGAGGAGTAGGAAAAGTCAGCTGTGAGATGCGTGATGTGTTTAACACTGCTGGACTCGGTCTACTGCCAGACCTGGGCTGACAGTGGATACTGGTATAAGGGAACACTGAGTTTTCACTGAGTTTCACCTAGAGATAGGATGTTATATTAGTCTCTTAAACCTATGGGAAGAATTTTCTTCTCTGTGCTTTTAAATGTAGAAACTGCAGAAATTTGGGTTCTGCAGGCCAATCCCTTGAATCACAGATCAGTCTAAACAACTCGATACCATCCTGGGGATTGGATTTTTGGAGAATTAAATCCTCCCACATGCATTCAGTGGAGAGCGGGGAAGGACGGGAGGAGCTGCATTTCTCACCCGGTAGAGGGCTCTGTCTTTTCTCTGTACAGATGGGCTTGGGTTGCTTAATCTATGGAATTTCAGAACACTGGAGAATACATTCATGGATGTGTGTTTCTGTAGCGTGATTAATTGGATCTGGCTGGAGAAGGTCTCTAATGTATCCTATTCTCATATTCTAATCATATTTGTAAATCTAGTGTAGGGTTGGAGTTAACTGTCAAATTCAAGGTCAGTTTGAAAGAAAGTATGTGACTAGAAACTGCAAAAGGGAGAGTGAGGTGGAAGTGAAGGAGTGGCAGAAATTAGATTCTGCAGTGCATGGCACTGATATTCAGGCCTGGATTTCCTTAGGTATTCTAAATACCAAACTGTATCAGGATACTCACCAGTGTAGCAAGTGAATTTGATGTTGGAAAGTGTAAGGCTAGATGAAGTAGTTTCTCCACTGTTCTCTTCTACCTTTGCAGTATAATTTTTACCCAGTCTTGTGTTTCTTTCACTTCTATTACTGTGAAGAAAAATATTGATGTTACCAGTACATTGTAATTACAGTCGATCTCTGATGTACATCTATACATTGTGTCCTCACCATAATACTCAGTTAGATAAGGTATGAATAATAGTGGAAAGAAGAGGATGGAAGACAAGTGGGTAATGTGAATCTGAAAGATGATGCTTTTTGGGATGTTTTTAATTGCAGTTGTAATCACTGAAGTATTTTGTTGCTTTTGGAAATCACAGCAGTTAATTACTTGTCTACTCTTTGCCCTCCCACAGTTTGCTCTTGGTTTGGTGAATGATTTTGTGGGTATGTCTTGCTGTTCCTGAAAATGCACTGTAAAGGTAACATACTGTGTATCTGGATGCCTTTCTTATTCTGTGTACTGATAAAAAATTTAATTTGGGAAGAACAAACTGAAGGTGACAATACCAGTTTTATAGAAGGAAAGACAGTACCTTGAATATAATTTTAACCCGCTTGTTTTACTGTCAGCCTCTCACATGTCCTTTGTGTACTTCCTAACAGAATTGCAGATAATTCAGAGACTGGTTTTCTGTACCTGTCACAAGGCACCTAATATCACATTCAGGCAGCCTGCGTGCAGCTGAGTGCTTGTATGGTTTGGGTCCCGTTTCTGAGATAAGAAATTTGACTAGTTTTTCATTTTTTTTTGCTTTGGTCTTGTGTGTTGACTTCTGGAGCTACTGCCTTTTCTCCTGAGTGCTCATCTCCTCACTTCATCCTCAGTGAGCTGCTCAAAACACATCTGTCTTCTCATCTTCTTTTGAATTGGCACTTCCTCAGGCAAGTTCTGCGTTAGCTTCAAAACTTCCTCATCTGATTCAAATTACTTTTGAGCCTGTCCTATCTATTTTGTTAATTTTTTATTATGCTTCCTCTTTTCCCTGCTTTTTGCCTTACCCTTTCTTGGGGAGCTCTTGCATCCATTTCCAATACATCTCTTTTTGTATTCTGTCCCTTCCAGCCATTACAAAAAAATAAATCACGTGGAGCTATTTATTCTATATATTCACACAATGTAGTCAGTCCTATTTGATCTTTATGCTGTTGATTCTTGTCCTTTGAGTTCAATGGTTTTCAGATAACTTTCAATGATTTTGGATAGCTTTGTCTGCCATGTACTGCCATGTATGTGCTATATGATGCTACTACTACAACAATTTACAGCTTTTAACCAGCCAAAATGAGGACTTGGCAAGTCTTAATGTAAATAGGCATACCAAAACTTCCCTTGAAAAAGAAAGGATTCAGAACAGTTCTGCTTTGAACAACTTCATGTTCTGTGAAGTTGTGGGTTTTTGTTATCATTGTTAGCTTTCCAAGTGCATGAAAACCCAACAGTGTGATTTTCCTTGACTCTACAAGCACATTTTGTTTGTCTGTGCTACCACTGAGAGCTTTTGGCAAACACCAGCAGAAGGAAACTGTCCATGCTCTCCTTAGTTTTTCTATTTCTATTCAAATTCCTGGCAAAATCTCCAAGAGTATTCCTGTCAGCTTCACTCTGCTTCAGCTTGATAAGGCTTAGAGCCACAGGGAAAGGAAAACTGAGAAAAACATCAGGATTAATGCATGTTTTCCTCAAAGTAAGAATACTCTGTAGAGTGACTTGAAGGGTACATCTGTAACTTGAGCTAATTCCCTGTGGGTTGGGCACCTGTCTGGAAGGTAACCAGCTGGTCTAACCATGGATCTCTTAGCTTGATGGAGAAACAGGTGAAGGTAGGGTTAGAACCTGTGCTATGCAGAACATCAAGCCAGAGGACAAGCTGCTGCCTGCAGAATGCTGCCTGGTCACTTCCCTGTATTCCACACTGACCTCTGGCTGGAATGCTGTGTCTCTTACATTAAAAAAACCTATCTGATAAATGCATGGCCTGACTTACAGTACTAATGCCTTTTTTTTTTTTCTTATCTGCAAAGGGCATTTTATTATTTGAAGTGCAAAAATTAATTGCCCTTCAAGTAAAGGTTATCACTTTAACTTCTCTTAGTTTTGCAAATTGAAATAGATAGCAGCAAGAAGATCTCTGTAAAATCTGTGAATATTGCTAAGCCATTTACAGTGATGAAAGGTGAACTGCAGCATTCCATTCTTTGCTTCTAGTAACTTGTTCTTTTGAACCTGCATCCTTGGTAGTACCGTCTGCAAAGGGTGTTACTGTTTTAGGCATGGGCATCTGTAAGTCAGATCAAGAGCTCTGACTCTGGAGAATCCTGTAACTTGTATTGCAGTCTCTCTGCTACTGGATGCAATCCAAGGGTACAGTATGTTGGCTCAGTTGGTATTTTGGTGTAGTCTTCTTGATTGAAAGAAAAAATACCTATATGGTTTCCACTGGGCTTCCTTTGGATAGTCCCTCTGCCCAGTTGTGTTTTTCTGTGCTTAGTGTCTGGCTTAATTTATCCACAGTAGGACCAAAGGAAGAACTCTGTCAGCTCAGAGCTGCTGAGGTTGAGCATATGAGCTGGAGAAGAAATAGCTTACTGAGAAGAGAAAAGGATTCCTCTCTTCCAGTTTATAGTGAATACATATTGAATACACATTAAATCATCTGACGCTTCTGAATGATCAATAATTCGATGTGTGCCTCATGCAGTCCATTTTTTGAATGTTTAATTTACCTTTTCAAGATAAATGTCTTTGCTTAAAAATTGTGTTACAGTAATTTTAATTTAGTTGAGCTAAAAACCATCTGCACACTGAGATGAGTGAGCAATGTGGTGTTCCTCTAGATAATACAAAGTTGTTCTTAAGGTGCTGTTTGTTTTTTTTTTAACATTAAAGATTAAATTGTTCCCCTTTTCTAATTGCATATCCAGCTCATCAGGAATGGGAAACTGTAGCACGCAATGTAGGTTAATGTTGTTGTGAAATGCCAGAGGAAATTTGGTTGATATTTTCAATTTTCTCAAGTTTACTGCCTAAACTATGGCCAAGAAATAAATACATACAGGCAGTTCCACATACGCATTGCAGTCTGTGATCAAGTTGCTATTTCACAGCTGAGTTACAGCACTGCTTTGCCCTTAGAGCACCTTGCATGCCTCATTCTCCACTGATAACCTGCTGTGGCCCCCTGGCAGAGCTTATTGACTTGTATCCTGTACAGTGCTCTAGAGAAATGTATTTTAAACTGCTTACTGGGCCCCTGGACTGTCGTTGTACTTGGTTCTTGGCCAGAAAAAAACTGGTGTCTTTTTGGCTTTCAGTTTAAGATCAGAGTGATACAGCTGGGTGTGTTTTCTCCCAGCGTGCTGTCAGGGTACAAGCTGGAGGCTCAAATGTGTCCATCTTGTACAGATATGTGTCTTCCAGAGCACACTGTAGGTCAGGCATGGAGCTTGAAGGAAGAAAATCTGTCAACCATGTGCAAGTAAGTGATTTTGCTTCTTGAGGAACAAGCTTTTTGCAATCTAGAGTTACCAAGGTTTTTTTGCTTGAAAAATGTGAGATTTGGGGATGCAGAAAGAGGAGAGTGGAAGTGCAGAGATCACGGGATCTCAAGTGCAAGACAAGATGCATTTTAGAAGATAAGTAAAATGTCCAGTGTTCAGTGTTCCATCTAACCTGTGCTTTTCTTAGAGAGGCAACAGTAGCAAGAGGCATGAAACCTACTTGGTCAGAATTTGCACTTCAAAAGGATTGGCAAGGCTTTTAATTCTCTCTTACCAGGGATGGCCAGGAAGGGCATTTCATCAGAACACAGCATCCTGTCTTCAATGATTAAAAGAAATCTGGGTGTCAGAAGGAAACAGGCAGCTGCTTTAGCAGAACACGAGAAAGCTCAGTAACACGAAACTGTTCTGAAAATGCCAGTCTAAAATTGCATCATGGAAGCATTTTCTCTCTTTGCAGTCAAAATTTGTCTTCCACCTGGGCTGTTTAATAGTTTTATTCTTACTTTCTTGTCTCTTCCTGGGGACTTAACGTAAGTTAACACAAGTGGCTAATAATAATCAGGTTCTTTGGTTGTGCTTACAGGTGGAGCTAAGGCAGGCTGTCTTTTCTGGATTCTCTGCTGTTAGTCTGGAACAGGATGATCCACTTTACTGACTTAAAGCTGGGGAAAAGAGTTAAACTACACTGCTTCTGCAAACAGTCCTGTTGACAAGTAGATAAATGCATTTAGTAGTTTTACTGCATGACTGGAGTATATAAACTCCTAATGTCCATGATTATGGGAATACTTGAATACTTTAGTTTTAAGTTGCAACGAGAAGATTAGCAACTTGTGAATGTAATTCAGTGGAGTTGAAAGAAAAGATACCTTTCTAATTTCCATAATAATTGCACTGAGCCGCTGAAACTGATTAAAAAGGGGTTTGCTTATCTACCCTGAAGCCTAAAAAGCAGTGAGGGTAGGACAAGGATGTAACTTGACTGCAAAAGACAAAGGATTAGGTGATCTGTGAATGTTCACTCAAGCTGAAATGGAGAGATGGCAGTCTCAGTGGTTCTTCCTGCATTGTGAACAAGATGACATGAATATATGATTGTTGTTGGAAACAGACCACATCAGTTTTAAAAACAAACAAAACCCAACATTCTTTTCATATGAGAAGACAGTAAGAGCTGTAATTAAATTGGCTGATATGTATGTCTGTGTAAAAATACTGGTATTAAAATCTTAAAAATGTCAGAAGCTAATGAAGGAAGAGGCAATAGTTCTTACCTGCTCTATGTGATGCTCTGTCAGCTAAAACTTTGTTCTGTGCTTGATTTGATTTCTTTGGAATTTTAAAAAGTATTTAACTCAAGGAAATCCATGTGTTCTCAAGACACAGTTGAGCTGCCTACTATCACCCAAGTATTTTTATGTGATAACTGAACATCGGGTGACCAGATTGGAATGTTTTTGCTGAGGATTGAGTTCCTCAGTCCTGCCTGTGGTCCTCCCTCTCGGCCAAGGGTCTTGCCACTGGTAAATGCTTTGGTGATTCATCTTAATCTGCCTGGAGCTGGAAGTTAATGACCCACAAAAGCAGTAACTTGTAAAGCTGACAGGAACTTGCTGCTTTCAGGCAGCAAAGGCTGCTGTGCTTCTCAGCAGTTTAGTATTTGCTTCCAAAATGTGATCCTGATCGTCATCCGAATCTGTAATATGCATTCAGGAAAGACTGCAGTGGTTACAGTCTAGTGAAAGGAAAACAGCTACAGTTGTGGAACTAGAGAAGATGTGACTGAGTCTGAGTTTCACCTGTGCCCATCAGCATGCAGCTTTTAGCTCTTCCTAAATGTTCCTTGGGTGACTGTGTTGTTGAGATACCACAGCTTAAACAGAGCATGAGCTCCAGAGAGCCCCCTTATATCGCATCTTTACATGCCTTTATGACTTATTACTTAGGTTTTCTGTCTTCGAAATGGGGAATGTATAACACTTTTTCTTCACATTTGCTTGATTTGCCTGGTTAGAGTTAAGCAGAATTTTTTCTACCGAATATTTTTATGCAGGACTCCAGTTCTGTGCAACTCTGAGCCTCCATATCCCATGCGAGTAGGACCAATGCCTCAGAAATACCAATGAGCCTCTGCTGGTATTCAGCACTGTTCTGAAATTTTATCTTTATACTTAACTAGATGGCAAAATTATAAACTAGTGTTTACAAATTTCTCAGGTTCTTCTGTCTTTCACTGCTCTCTTGGATCAGAAGAGACTTTGTTACCTTTGGCAAAAATGAATCCTTTATACCCTGCTTCTCCCTCTTCAGAGTACAGGTGATGAGTTATGTCTTTGATTCAAGATCATTGGAGCACTGCTGCTCTTCCACCTACAAAAGAAAGGAATAAGAGCTTGCTTCTCCTAACCCGTTTTTATTTGAATTTTAATATATTGGCTCACTTCTATCAACTCTGGAGCATTTCTGACAGCAAGATGACAATTTGCCTTGCAGTTGTGCCAATTCCGCTTGCTCCGATGGAAGCATTTGCAGCACCAAGCATGAGTGCGTGCTTAAGGAGAGGGAAAGCAAATGCAAGTAAACAGCACAGCGGGCCTGCTCTTGAAACTCCCCATGAGGGCTCAAAGATTTGCAATTAATGTCCATATGTTTGTTTATAATCAGTTTTGAAAGAGCATTAAGACCCTGTAAGCTACTGAATGCTGAAAGACAGGAAATCGGGTTTGGAAATCTGAGAATTAATTTATGTAGTTGTTGTTTGTTTTCTTCTCAGATCACTGCCTGCATCAGAATTTGTGCAATAAAAATATTTTAATATGTATTTACAGATTTTTTTATTAAGACTATATAAAGTCACTTTCTTGAATGTAATGGCAGTGTTTGCTTACAGGTATGCTATACAGTTACATGGTGTCAAAACATCTATTCCTCAACTTGTGATGACTCTTCATTTAAGCTGCTGTCAGCTGTGATGCAAAATCCTTTAATATATTTTGCGATATGCCTTTGCAGGTTACAGCGGTTAAAACTTGGAATTGATCTCTTAGTCAAAAGTTACCTTGTTTGAGAATATCCCACGTGATACAGTTGCAGGCATAGGCACTCACTTGGATTGTCTGCATCAGTCTTTGGAGGTGCCCCAGCATTGCAGAGTCTGAATGGTGATGGGGATATTGTTTTTATACCTATTTTGCCAATCCAAAGGTGTCTTTATAAGGCTCACAGCCATTATCTGTAGGCAGTGTGGAAAGTAAAATGCAGGTACGGGTGAATAATGGAAAAAACAATGGAAAAATAGATGGATGGACTTTAGTAAACATCATCTTGTTGACTTATGACAATTTATGTAGTTCATAAAGACAGTTCTTCGTTCCAGTTGTCTTCCACCAACGATTTGCCACCTTTTCCAATTTTGTCTCGTTAGTACATTGCTTGTGCACGTAAGATTCTACATTCAAAATCTTTAGTTGAATGTAAGAAATTAAAGTGAACTAGGATAGACTCTTGAAATGCCCTCTAAGGCTAACAGTAAGCCATGATTTTTTTTCTAAAAGTGGTGTTCTCTACCAGGAGTGCAATAATTTTGTGATTCATTTATCTGGACTATGTTTCTTTAGTTTGATGATAAGCATCCAGAACCGTTTTGAAGATCCTCTCTTCTCCCAACCAAATAGATTGCTTCCCATTTTTCTCATTATCATTTAGTTGCTCTAAAACTTAAAATTTGGCTCACTTTTTTTTTCTCTAATAACTCATACTCCTGCTCAGTTCCATCCTTATGAGTAAATTCTCTTCCATGCTTTACCCTCCACCAATATCCAGTTTTCCTGGATGCGTTATGGAGAATAATCTCTAACAAAATGGGCTAAGTCTCAGCTGTCCTCCACCCTTCCCCAGTCCTGAATTCCAGTCACTGGACTCACTGACATCATAGTTGTTATTTTTCTCTGCATTAACTCAAGGTAAATGCTGTTCCTCACTGATCTGCAAGAGATTAGATAATGTCCTTGGAAGTAGAAAGGAGGAGAAAAGGCCATCTGCAGCAGTCTACAAAGTGGGATGTGTGCAAAACAATCCATCAAAGTGGGAGGAATAGTAAGAAAATATTTTTTGTAACATCAATAAACATCGTCTAAACCAGTTTTTCATCTTTATGTCACTCCCATTTGTATTTTTGTGTACGTTTTATAATGTATATAGCATATTATTATGGTACTACATATATAATTCATAAGTAAATATTCTTACAGTTTGCTCAAAAAAATTTTGTGCAATCAAAAAAGTGATCTGGTACTTCAAATTTCCTGGTTTCTCTTCCGGAGATGATTTCCTATCCCTTGCCCAGTGTCAGGATGGATTTTTTGGAAGTTTTTATTCTTATTTTTTTAATCCAGAGAATTATGATTTTGTTATTTTAGGGTTAAATCAGACTCTGGGTTTGTTTATAAATTTGAATGGCAGTGTTTTGTGCTCTTCAGAAGACTTGCATGGATTTTAATAAAGTACCTTGATCTCTTGCTGACTACTTCTGTCAAAATATGAATGTTTCTTCTTGCTTCCACTGGAATCTTTTGTCTGGCTTTCCTTGACCCTGAAGTAAACTCTGCATAAGTACTGAATACATTGTTGTGAAATCAAGATTTCTCTGTAACCTGTATCATGTGTTTCTGTGCATCCCTTTGGATGTGCATAAGCTAAAAAGGATTGCTGTGACTTTTACATGATGAACTAGCTGAAACGTAGTCCTTGGAGCACACTGAAGAGGATGCCACTAACTTTGTAGGGTGTTCTTCATCTTCTGCCCAGAGAATTGAGAGTATTCCAGTTTGGGATTGCAGTGATGAGAAGTGAATGCTTTTGTGCCTGCTTCCCGTTAAAAGCTCTTCTCTCCTCAGTGCTGCAGGTTCCAGCACAGCGAGCTTATGTGGTTTGAGGTTTTGCTTTTGTTTTTATTCTCTCTTTACCTTACTTTGTCGTAGCTCTAAGGCAAAACATTCCTGTGTGTTCAAATGGAACCAGAGCAAATTGCTTCATTCCTCAGGTTGTTGTGAGTCAGGCAAAATTATTTTGGAAATATTAAGGAAAGTTGGAGCTTTTTGTTACAAGAAAAGCCAACAAAAGTGATAGGGTCTTGGATTGTGTAAATAGGGAAAGATCCTTATCTGTGTGGGTAGATAATTTTTTGATGGAAACTTGCTCTGCAAAAAAGTATGTTTAATATAGGAATAGAGAAGTACTCAGAATACTCATTGTTAGATTTTTCAAAAATGTGTACATTCAAAAATTTATTCAGGATGCAAGGCAGAGTAAAAGTTTATTGACATCAGACTTTAGAAGTTACTGCAGTGATGAACGTGAAATATCTAAACAGAGCTTTTTGCCTTTGGTTGAAGAAGAGTGAAAAACTGATACTAAAAAATCAGAAAATTAGCATTGTTAAGGTACATTTCCAACTTTATTTCTTCTGTACATAAGCATCTGACACAATCTGCATATGCCTTTTCTTCTCAGAAGAAATGCAATGTATTGTTTTTTCTGCAAATGAGTCTGCTGCCTTGTATGCTGTATCAGTGTATGCTTGCACTAAGCTGCATTTTCATGTATAATGTTAAAATATGCTGGCACTATTGACAGCTACATTAATTTATTAAAAAGAACTAGTAATTGTGTCAGTAATGTTCTTCTCTGATGGCAATAATTGACAGTGTTACAGTGAGGTCTTGTGAAAGTATATATAAATGTAAATAAATTGCATGGGTAGGTGTATGATGTGTTCCTAATTGGAAATAACTTGGTGACAAACCTAGAGAGAGACTCTGAGTTCAGACTTTTAAATTATCATCCTCAGAGAAAACATGAAACGCTGGGATATTGTTATTTTCTTTCTGATGCCACCATCTGAAACTGTAGAACCTTTCATCTGCTTGTGCTGCAAAATATGATATGTAGAGTGGCACTATTCATTAGTTAATTCTGCTAAAATAAAAGTAAAGTGCAGCTCAGGAAACTGATGCAGATAACTCTTGTATTCTTTTGAAGACTAGAAGGATCCTTTGCATTGGCTCAGATTCTGTGCAATGTTTCAAGTATGAAGGTAAAATTCCTCATGTGTACTTTTTTGTCTTGACCCCTAAAACTGCTTTAAAATGCAAAGGATCAAGCATGTCACTGGTTTGGGTTTTTTAGTGGTGATTGCTTGAATGAATTCAAGTTGGATTAAGCTCCCTTCCAGCCCACTTTTAAATGAGCAAGTTCACTCTGCTCAGCTTCCCATAGGGTGAGTGTGTGCCTCACAGCATACCTGGTAAGGGAGTGTGCTAGGAGCAAGAGAAAAAAAAAGTGAGGATCAAGAATTTATCATAGGAATCAACCTGCAATTTTTGACTCTTCTTTCAGCCTGCATGTGTTGGAGACTGAGAAAACAGGACAAGAGCATCAAGAGATGTTCAGTGCCAAGTCAGACATAAAATAACGTGTTAAAGTAAAACACACAGCTGGGACTTCCACTTGAACAGGTTAGCAGATGGTCTGTCAGTCCATGTGTAAGGCACTGGGGCAAGTGTTTGCTACAGTCCCAGCAAGAAAGGCATTCAAGCTCTGTGGGGCATTGATTAAAATATCAGTTATTGGAACTAGCAGGAAGGCAAGGGAGAATGGATAATCATACAGACCTCCAGAGGAGTGTGCTTTCTGGGGCCTTTCAATTACTGTGACCCTGGCTCACTGTCTTCCAGCATAAACAGTGGAAATATATAGTCTAAAACTGGCAATCTGTTCATTAAAATGTACAGGAGAAAGCCTGAAACAAGTGATACGGCATTTATGAACCAGAATGATGATGCAGAATCAAATTTTCCAAGGAAAGATGTTGTTAACAATACTACTTATTAAACGCCCTCAGTGGTGCGAGAGAAGTTCTTTTTGAATTTTTCCTACTTGGTTGTCAATTTTATGTTTGTGGCTTTAAAAACATTATGTGTGTTTCTGCTTTGAAAAATAGATATAAAATAGGGAATGAGTATATAGTAAAAGTATCTGGATTTCAGAATATGCTGAAGGTTATTTTCAGATACAGTACAGGGCTAGAAGAGATAGCCTTATCATCATCCTATTCTGAGGCAGGGTAAATTTAACCTCCATGGCTAGCATATTCCAGGCTTCTTATCCTCAGTTTTTCATAATACCCTAACCTAAAGGGTTTTTTTTACCGTGAATCAAAGCTGTGAGTAATCTTTTTATGGATGTGTGAAATTAAAGAACAGTGTGTCACTGTTTTCATTACTGTAATACCCAAAATTTGCTGTTCCCTACCACCACCTTCTTAAAACTAAACAAGTCTGTCTTTCCAATTTTTCCCTAATGAAACATGTGTTAAGCTGTGTCATTTTGTTCATTTGGAATTTTTGCAGTTAGTCCATTTCTTCAAGTATGGAATCTGAAGCTGCACCTGGTTTATCAGGAGGAAATATTCATAGGGAAGAATAAAGCAGGGTAACATACTGTGGAGAGTTAACAGTCATAGTCATGCACAACATGGTTATTAATGTACATAGCAGCCAGATTTTCTCTTACTTTCCTTACAGCACAGCAAGTTTGGTTCTGGCTTTGTCCTCTCTTGTAAACCTGAGGTTCCTTGCAGTGTGCTGCCAAAACAATTGCCCCCTTCTGGTCACTGCCCTTCCTTTTTTTTTTCTTTTCTTTTTTTCTCTTTTCTCTCTCTTTTTTTTTTTTCCTAACTCAAGTGCTATATTTTCTACCCATCTTTACTGAATTTTATTATACTTATTCCAAGCATTTTTCCATTTGGAATGGCAATCCTGTCTCGTAAATCATTTATAAGCCCTACCATTTAAATTGTGGGCTAAATTCACAAAATTTAGTTATCTGACACTCACTAGAAAATACTAACTTGGTCAGGGCCTCACTTCATTCCCACCTGATAGCAAATTATTGATAGCTACTCACTGAGAATATTGACAGTATTTTTCAGTTGTGCATCCTCCATTATCAGTTCACCTATAGCCTTTCTGCCTGGTGAGGATGTTTTTCAGGACAGTCCAGCATCAGATTGCATCACATCTAATGCCTGTTCTTCAGCATGTGTAATTATGAGATCTCCAGGAAGACAAAGCCAGGATATTCACAGTGGTGCCGGGTGGGGGGACAAGAGGTGATGGGTACAAAGCAAAACAAGAGGGTCCAAACTGATACCTGACCTTTTTGCTTTGAGCAAGACTTCCCAGAGATGTTGTGCAGTCTCCATCCTTGGGAGGTTTCAAGACATGACGAGATAAAGTAATGAGCAGTCAGGGCTCATTGCCCTCATTTGTGCAAGAGGCTGGACTGGAGACATTCTGAGGTCCATCTATGTTTCTATTGTTTCTCAAATCTGATCTTTTTGTGTTTGTCCTTCTGAGATTTTGACAGTTCTTCATGTCCCAGAGCCTGCTTTCAACAGTTCCCTGTTTTCTATGCGGGAATCATCATCAGATCTTGCTGATGGTGTATCAGAGATGTGAAACTTGTTTTACCAGCTGTACAAAGCTTTAGGTTCCACCTGATTTCCTTCATTTCTCTATTACAACATGATACCAGTTCCCGCATATGTTGTTGTCTACAGGCAGTTTGCTGGTGACAGCAGCACTTGAGAGCAGTGACACAGCCACAATGACCCTGTAATTGCCACCTCCTGGATTGTGCAGCTGTACCTGAAGGTGGTGTGATGGCAGCAAGCAGGGCCATGCAGTTATAAAATGAACCTCCTCACTGCCCTGTGCCTTCATCAAGCCTGTGCTCATGTCTTTCTCCCATTCCCCCATCTGCCTTCTCCTGGAGAGTTAACATCTTGGTGCTCCTTCTCAAAGGAAATTAATGAATTGAGTCAGGGCTACTCCAGGGATATCATACATTGAGACTAACTGGCACAGCAGCACAGCTCACTTGGGGCAGTGTCTGTGAACGCTGTGTAGTTTTGACTTTCAGAGGTGAACTGAAGTGATCAAAAAAGCTCTTATGCTGAAAATTTGGGTGGGCCTCAGAAAAAGTGGGCATGCATATTCCCATCAGTAACTAGTCCACATCCACCACTTCAGCCTAGTTCTCCTACCACCTTGGCCTGGTTCATTTAACCATATCAAACTTGCCCATGGAACTGAAAAACCAGCAGGCATTCCCTATGTGCTGGAGGAGAACAAACCAGCCCCTCTAGTGCAGAAGCCCTTTTTCCTTCCTGGGATGCTGCATTTATCCATCTGTTTCCCATCCACTGTGATGCTCAGGGGTGTGTGACTGGACGGTGGTACCGCCTCCCAGCACAGCACTTGCAGGGGAAGGCTGCCCTTCCTGCCACACTCTCCACACTGGAGGGAGCAGGGACTGGTTAAAAATAAATTTGGGAGCAGATGGTGAGGCAGATTATTGTTCATCCTAGGGCGATGATGATGATGTGCCAGCTAACTGCTGGTTGTCTATCAGAATTAATCAGGAGCTGTTGTGGCATATGATCAGTGAAGCCACTGCTCCCCCTGGGAAAAGGGAAGGAATAGCAGAGAAATAGCTCTGTAAAATAAATTGTTGGAAAAGCACTTGTTTTGAAGCTACAAGAAGTTTCTGATGGAGAAAGACTAATAAGAAAAAACAGTAATGTTTTTAGGATTTGTTGGTTTTTTCTTTTTAATGTAGTAACACTCTTATTTATCTGTGGATGTGCTTTGCTTCTGAAAAGCAATTGGGAAGACTTGGTCACTTTCTTCTTGCATTTGTTTCACTAGAACTGCAGATGATCTGAAATAATAAGATTTCAGAGATTTATAGGACCCTTACAAGCACTATCTATATTGCTAGTAGGAAACACTATCCATGAATGCACCTGTTACGGATTTGTGATCAGTGTCAGAGGAGAGGACTTGACACTTGATGTGCCCAAAATACTTCACAAATGTTAAATCTCTACACTCACAAAACAGACAAGGCAAAAGCTGACTCAACCCACTGAGCTGAAAGGCAATATCAGTTCTGATGCTTCAGCAATCTGAAGGGTGGTTTATCCATGTTAGCTTTGTTATTTCCTTCTTTTTCACTAAAGAGGTTAATGAAATGGTTTAAGAATTAGCAATGATGGATCAAATTAAGAAACAGGGAGTACATTTTTGGTAATTGTTTTGTAATGAAAAATAATGATAATTTTTGATCACTTAGTCAACTTAGATAATGTGTCAGTCTATTTTGTTAAGCCACTAACACATGTTAAATGAAATTTCTTATTTTGAGTATTCAGCTTCTGTTGTCCAGGCTATCTGTCATGGCATCTCCTTTCAGAGTCCACCCAAGCTGATATCCAAAGATACATTTTGCTGGGGTGTAATTTGTGGAAAACTTATGCTTTGTTTTGGAAGGTGATATATTAAATACTTGTTATCTAAGACTGTCGGGTCAGTACAGTCTATCTTAAATAGTACATTCTCCACAAATATACATTATAAAATACAAACATTTGAATGAAATTTATTTCTTCACATGTTTAATCTGTTCTTTTATACTTTCTATTAAGAGGGTAGTGCTGTTTTAGATTGCATCTGTCCTGGGTTGCAGTGTATTCTATTACCATCTACATGAGCTGTTGAAACCAGGAGGGCAGTGTTGCTTGCCTCCTCCCTCCAGACTATCTTCTGTTAATGGGCTCATCAAGGTTTTGCCACATGACTGACAAAATTACATCATCCCATTGTGAGATGCTCTGCCCAGAGGGAGGAACCAAGCATTCCATCCTGGATATAAGCTGAGATTTCAAACACCACAAGTGGCCTTTTCCACTGGATTCCCAGAGGATGAGAGCTACACAGCCACCGCTGGACCTTCTGAGACCAGACCCTTCTATAGGATCACCGTTTCCAACAGGACCACTTCATTTGGGCTGCTACCAACACCCTGACCAACAGGGTGTCAGGTTGTATTCTGACTCTGTCAGTGGTTTTTATACTGTTGCATTTATTTTACTTTTTTTTCTTCTTCCTATTAAAATTGTATTTCTGACTTGCAGTCTCTCACTGATTTGTTTTCAAACCTTGACAGCACCATAATCTGAGGGCTCTATCTATGTGTAACAGGGAGTGGAAGTCAAGGCAAGGCTGAAAACTGCTTCAGCTTTTATTTTTCATATGGTCTAATTTGATATGTTAGAAGTAAGATAGAATGGCATAAAGACAGGTGGTGGCTCTGTACTCAGAATTTGCAGGTGTCAGGGAGGCTTTCTGTTGCTTTGTCTGGCATTACTATGAGCTGCATCAGTCTCTGTCTTTAACAGTTCCATGAGTGAGATGGCAGATCACTGGTGGGATATCTGCAACAGCAGTAATCTGTAGATCAGGAACCCTGTTAAAATATTCTTGTTACTAACAAGTCGTTTTCTCTTGCTTGGTGTAGAAAATTATGAGAATTAAAATTTTTTACTGGCTTATTTCTTGTGCATAGGTCAGACTGAACTGGAAAACTAGTCTCACTGGCTTTGTTTCTGATCAGTTCTCCTGTATGCTGCGGCAGGAAGGTCAGGCCCTAACTGTTTGGCATCTCTAGCACCTGAAATGTCCTTTGTTGCTTATTTTTTTTACTAAGTGAAGTAATCTCAGGAAACTGTTTATTTCATTGTCCTTGCCCTTCCAAACTGCTGCTTTTGATATGCATGTTGCTGGAGTGAGAGGATGGTTTAAAGGAAGCTGTGTGGACATGGGGTGGCTTGCTCTTTAAATCTTTTTAAGTGCTTGGATGCTGGTAAGGTGAGGTTTTGTACAAACCCTGCAGTGCAGAGGCGCCTGGCTCCATGGGTGAGCATTACTCAGTTTTACCATGAAACTCATGATGAGAGACTGCAGTACAGAAGGCAAAAATTGCCCTTAGCTGTAGAGATATTTCTCATCTAAGAAGAACAGTAATTGAAAACAGCACCTCCTTTCCAAGAAGGTAGTAGAGGTGAGAGTGCTGGGAATTTGGTCTTTGAAGGGTTGTTAGCAGAAATCCTGTTTATTACCACAAGCCTGTGGCACTTGTGATTGTTTCACCAGGCCACACTTGTTTTAGTCCCTCTCACCTGTGTAGGCCCATGTGGTTCCCATTGCACAGGTCAAAAGAAAAGGGATAGATAAGGTCATTCTCAGGGAAGGTAAAAAATACACCTCCTCTATTCCTTCTTTCCCTGAGGCAGTGTGGGAGGGAGGTACCCAGACCTTAGTCCGGGCTTCACAAGAGATCTTGCCCAGTATCATGGGACAGCATTTGAGCAGCCTCAGCAATTTTTCCTGCGTGTTTCACCTGGTGCTCCATTATTCCCTCCTAATTTCTTTCTTCAACATTTTTGTAGTCCTAGTCTGTGTTAGTTTCCCTTTATGTTCCAGGTTCCCTCCTGGCATCTGTGCAGTTCTTTCACTTTCACATGACAACTTATTTCTGTCCATGGCAATTCTGGCACCGTCGTGCAGTTTGGAGCTCAGCTCAGTCCTGAGGACCCTCTCTTTCCATTTATTCTCCCTTCTATTTAATGAGAAAATGGGGTCCTCCCTGCCAGCCTCTGGGAAGCACTGCCCAAGCTTTCAGGGCTGCTCCAATTACTCTAATGGCTCTGCATGGACAGAGGGAGGAAGGGTGGTTAAGCACTAAGTGCTGTCTTTGGAAGAAGCTTTTCCATCACACTTTTTTGGATTTCTCTTCACTCTCTTCTGCCAGCTCTGGCCTGAGTCCTGGGTTATGTGCAGGGGGTCCTGCATGTGGGAGCTGGCTGGGCTGTAATACTTCCTCAGCCAGGAGAGGTGGCCCTTCATGGAGCAGTACTGGAACTGGTTTCATGTGGCATGTAATTTTCACAAGGAACAGGGGAAAGGTATTTGCTTTGAGAGTAAAGAAGAAAGAACTCCTGCACAAAGGAGTTTCTAGAAGGCATAACATTAAGGAGAAAAGAGAACTGTGGGTGGCATGACTATCCAGAAGAAAGTCTGAACGAACAAAAAAGAATTCATGGATATTTCTGTTTCCTTGATGGCAGGTAAGAAGTGAGGCTTCATGTGCTAAAATATTAGAAATACAGAAAGGATCAATAGATTTATAAAAATACTCTGTAAGGCAGCAGTTAAAAGGTGGTACTTCCAGGCAAAGGGTATGTACAGAAGTTTCTTAAGGGGATCTGTTACCTTTTGTATGGCTGAGAATCCAAGTTAGTTGAGTAGAAAATGCTACCTTGATACCTTCACATTCCCAGCAGAGAGTCAGCTGAAAAGCAGCACTCATTCGTATCACATACTGTTGTATATGTTTGCAGTGCTAGGGCACCTTCAAAAGCTGACAGCTAGGAGCATAGTCTCTTACACCAGTGAACAGTTGGTGAATATTGCCCATAAATTATTTCAGACTTTCAGGAAGGAGGGTAGTATGATATCTGTTCTGATAATAGTCTGTCTTTATTCTTTCTTAACCAACATCACAAAAACCTACTTTGTTTGTTGTGAAGGGCCTCCAAAACCTCTTGGAAAACAAGAAGTGAAAAGTGCACGTAAGAGCAGCTTGTCCCCTTGGTGTTGGCCCATTCCATTATGTGCTGTTGAAAATAAGGCTGGAAACAATGTGCCGGCTTGGAGCTCCTGCCTTAATTCTTCTGTCTTGCTATTTCCAGCTGCTGCCATTCCAAGCACTAGTATGGAAACGCACACTTCTGATATTGGCCCCGTTAGCCTTTCAAATACTGCCTTGGGACCATGGTTTAAGGATTTTGTTCTTGCTCTTTGTTCTTAAATACATTTCTGGTGTGTACATGAGCAGATTTGCATAAATGCAGAGTCTCAGCATCTACTGTGTGTTCCCTTGGGTACCCTTCTTTTTAACTGGAGTTTATTATAATGAGGAGAAAACTACATTTTACTTTTTTCTTATTAATCTGTATTGTTCTCTGTTGGTGGCCCTGGTGGCTGATGCAGGAGATTTTTCTTGCTGCACATTAACTCTGATTCTGAATTCTCTGAGGAGAATTTGAAAGTAAAGGATCTTACTTTGGACTTTAAGTAGCATAGTAGGTGTACCAGAGTTCTGAATCTCACTCCTCATGGAATGTGTTGTGTGATACTAAAGGGATTTGGTAGTGGCAGTGAACATGGAAGAAAAGATCTCTCTCAGAAAATCAGAGGTGCTGGTGTAGTTTAACAAGTGGATCTCGGGCATGGGGAAAGTATTTAACATTTGCCATTGCCTGAAACAGGGTGATCTGGAAGAAGTCTCTTAAACATTCTGTTTCCCTGTCCCCAAACACTTGAGATTTTCAAGGAAGAAAAATGCTGGCCTTATGTATTTGAAGGTGTTGCCAAGGGTGTTTTATCTTGGCAATTCCTTCTTCTATTGTTAACAGAAGGGTTCATTTTGTGCCAAGAGGGTCCGGAATGAGTGCTGGACACTATTCTTAGCCATCTGTAATAACATTCTAGCACCACCATTTTTCCAAATTATGCCTAGGATAATGTAACTGTTGGAGTAAAATCCGCTCTGCAGCTTAACAGAGGGACCTTCTGTTTCCAGGACTGCCAGTCCCTCAATTTTTATACATTTACACGCTGCTCTCAGGAAGAATAAATAATACATGAACATATGCACTGGCTAAGTGAAATTTCCTTCTGATTATAGTGAGACACTGTTTAATGGCAATTATAAACTATGTTTCTTTCATCTTTTGCTATTCCTGCTGTGTGTTGAAGAGTATGCCTTTATCTCTTTTGTTGTTGATGTTTTAAGTTATCATCTTGTTTTTATTTTTTAAACAAATTGATCATTTTTCATATGTTAGCAAGTTGCAGTTTTGAAACCTTCTGAACATGTTTCTGGCAGAATTACCTTATCTGAATCAGAAATACTGCTACTGCATGAGTGCCCTTAAATACTGTGGCTGATACATCTATGTTACAAGAATAGAATAGAATAGAATAGAAGCTTTGAAAGGAAGCTGATTGACATTTATCCCAAATGAAATGTTTACTCTCTGTTTAATACCTGGTGGGCAATTCAGTACTCTGAATCTATATTAAACATGTTTAATATTAAAATATTTAAGAAGCATTATTAAGGCTCAAAATAGATACTCAAAAGTCAGAGCTGTATCTTGGTATGCATGTATTATGAAATGGTGTTGAATTGAATGGTGAAACGCTGTTTTTTCTGCTTACTAAATTCATAGAATAAGCCCTTTTCAGTCACCCATTTTCAAAGGCTGATTTGGAGGGTAGGAGTATATATGACTCCTTCCCAAACCTGTACCTATAGGCTAGGGAGTTGAATGCTGTTCCAGGAACCTGGATTTTACTCTCCTGTCTCCATCACACAGTCCCATTTCATATTGAACAGCAGGTCAGTGAAGACAAGCTGTTGGAAGGTGAACAGTCATTGCTCATTCTCTAATTTACAGAAACCTATCTTAAAACCTTATGGTCTGATACTGAGAAGGATCAATCTCATAGCTGTTGACTCAGTAGGATTTATGTTAGAATATGTACAGACCTGAGAAAAACTGGATCAAGATTTGGGGCACATAAAGTTAAAAGTAGGGGTTTTTTTTTTGCTTCATTGTGGGGTCTTGATCCCATTTGTAAACAGTAGATTACACAACTTTCTTAAGAATTCAGATATTGTGGAAAAATTAATAAAGAGATTAAAATCTTTATTCAGATAACAGTATTAGTTACATTATTTGTTCCTAGTCCCATTTTTAGCTGAACTGCCGTGCTTGACATTTTCTAATGTGCACTCCACATTCTTCCTCTCTTATCTGAGGCAGAACAGTGATAGAAAATATGTTCTAGCAAATTTCAGTCTAGGATCTGACAATAGGATATGTCCAGCAGTGTATAGTATTGGTTATTGCTGTCCCTCCTGCCCTTAATGGTAATTGTATGTCCCTGGTATTAGGTCTTCAGAAGAGGAATAGGGGGATAGAGAAGATGGCTGTAGTTCATTAGCCTGTTGCTAGGAGAGCTGTCAGTTTTGGGGCAGGACCTGTGTTTAGCAGTCTGCGTCTGCGCAGGCATCGCACAGTGAGCGTGGCCATTTGGGTGCAGTGCTGTTCGAGGGGTGCTGTGTGCTCAGCTCCAAACTGCAGCCACTGCACTGACCTTCTCTGGGCAGCACTGGCCCATGAACCTTGCAGTGCTCTGCTTTCAGGTATCACCCACATACTCTGGATTTGCTCTGTCACCATCTCTGACCAAGGCTACTCATCTCAATATCCCTTATCTTCTCTATAGTTAGAAATTATAAAGCAAATTGGGTGAAGCCTGATGCATTTTAGATTTCAATGGCCAAACTGGATGTTTTATTACAGAACCAGGTCAGTGAATCTTCCCCAAATGCTGACATTTTCTACACATGGTCCAGTGTTTGTTTTCATGCCATTGAGTTCTGACAACAGGGTCTGTTCTGGGCTATCCCAAACAGGACTAATAAAAAAACTTTAACTTTCTGTGTCACGTTTCAAGAGAGAGTACTGCAATCAGCCCTGGGCTGTGGAGTGGCCCCAGGAGCTTAAGATCCATTGAACCATGAAAACTGTCTCAGAAAGATGAGATGTGGCATTACATTTTATGTAACACACTGTGCTCTGTAACTGGCTCTTTTATTGCATGTGTTGAATCACTGAATTACTTGCAAGAGAGAATGGTGTATTGCTGTGGTGTTCAGGAGACAGATTTTGTTGGTGGATTTCTCTTGTTTTTTCCTAAAGCAGCTGCATTTTAGGGACTCACATGTGAATACAAATGTACTAGGGACTATGGGTTTCCAGTACAGTGAGAAAAGAGGGATGGGGCCAGGGAAGGCCAACTGATGAAATTAACAGCAGACTTGTCTTTCTGTGTGGCAGGAGTGTGTTTCCCACTCAGACACACTGGATTGTTTTCTCGTTGAGAAGGTGAGAACAGTTTGATGAGGGCTGAGAAGTCAGTTTAGGTTTGGAAGTCACTAAAGGACAACAGCTGCTACAGTCTAATCTGCATTATGATGAATCCAGTTAACAATCAACTGTTTTAACAATTAGCTCTGTTGCCAGATCAGTCCATTAAGGTCACTAAAACTCTATTTGCTTTAATTTAACCCCTCAGGTTGCCACTTCTAGTAGGTTGAGTATCCTTAAATCCTAATGTAGAATGTAATGATCCAGGTCTGTTGTAGCCACTTGGACTACTAATTGTGTCTTTAATGATTCAGCAGAGATATGCCTTTAGGTGCTACTGTAAACAGTCCTCTAAATCTTAAAAAATTAATGATAAATGAAAGGAACTTAATTATAATTTGTACTGACAGCACTGCCTATTACTTAGGTTGCTAAGTATTTTCATTGCATGAGTTTGGCCCGCTTGTGGAGGGCAGGCATAGGAATTGTTCTGTGATTTTTGTTCTGTTAAAAACTTTGTTAAACAGTTACTGTATGCTGAGTTTTTCCCATTCTGTGCATCTGACTATGTTTAAATTGCTTAGGAAAATGTAATTAAAAACAGTTTGTCTGTATTGAAGAATGGGCTGATGAGAAAACTGAAGGGGAGACCAGAGAAATGTGTATTCTTTTGCCTGTGTAATATAGTTCTGAATGACAGGGTGTGCTGTGAAAAGATCTTACATCTCTCTGGCTTGAAACAGGAAATTAGTTTGATGACCAGGGCTCAAATCAAGAGGCAGAATTAATTGATCTAAGAGTGTGGGGCAGAGAGGCACAGGAATGAGGAGAGGCTGAAAGTGGAAAAAGAAGTCCAGGAAAAGAAGAATGGACAGAAAAGTCTGAGAAATGAGTGAAGCCCAGGCTGAAAAAGCAGGACAGATAAACCAAGACTTGCTAGCAAGGAGAATAGGACCATCAAAGAAGGAAAAGCCCAGACCTGGGATGGGAGCAGATGGGAAGAGCTGGATAGGAAATTTTACGTGTGGGGCTAGCAGGTAGAATAGCAGATTCCCACAAAGCACCTCTCTTTCAAGAAGCTAGAGCAGCACCCAAGGTGTTTGCTTCTCATCCCCCCTTTGTTACAGGATGCAGGCTGGCACGGCATCCTGCTCCCCTGCAGCACTAGCAGGTTGTCATCTTGCCTTTGTTGAGTCAAGTGGCAAAGGCCTGTGCGGAACTGAGGGCTCTAGGTCTGATGAACCATATGGCTGCTGGCACAGCGTCCCGTGGTGTGACAGTACAGAAGCTTTCCCACAAGAATTTTTCCTTCTACTAAAGTTTTGTAAATATTGAGATAAAGTTTTATGTGATTGAGAGAGAGGATTTAGAAATGGGCGCTGAAGCGCCTGGGCCAATCATCCTCGGGGGGTGGATGATTGTCAGCCAATCTGAATAACCTTCTGATGTGTATATATGTGTGAAATTAATTCAATAATTCTTTTTCGCGCTCATCTCCGGCTTCTGTGTGAGTTGCTCCGCTCCACCATCGGTCTAACAGTGACACCATGGTGGGAGGCATTTGTCTGCCTTCCTGTTGGGAGGAACCTAGGAAACTCCCATCTTTTCCTCGAGGCCTTTATACTCTCATTTTAACATCGAGGGAGCGCTCAAGTTTAAGGAGTGCTGAAATAAAGCTACTTGTGCATCCTGTAACTTTTTCTCTGTGATATAATTCCCTTCTCTGCCAAAACGTGCTTTGCTCAATCAGAGAGAGGATTACGCTTATAGGATGCACTTTTTGTCTGGCTTGCTGCAGAAAAAGGAAAAATGCAGTGTGAGAGTCAGGGAATTACTTGAAGAAAATGGCTGTAGCAGCCACAGGAATATTATCTGATCCTCCAGGCCAGCTGAGTTTCTGTGATGTTGAACTAATCATTTTAAGCTGAACTTCTCAGGGGCTGTCATTAGTCGTTGTGCCTAACTCATTGGATATGGCCAATCCTAGAGATTGGAAGAAGACTTGTAAGAATACTGCATGCTCTGTTCTGCAACAGACGTTTCAGAAAAGCATCTCAAATCAAGTACTGCTCAAATCAGCAGATACTTCTGAAACTGTGCCATCTGTGCCTTAGCTCACTCACCATGTAATGGTAATAATGCTACTTCTAAAAGAAGGTTGTGGGAGATTTTGAAAATAAATTAGCTTAATGTTTTGTGATGCAGTCAAGAATAAAAAATTGGATGAGGGTGAAGGCTGGAGGAATATAAAGGAGCTGAAAGATTATACTATAAAGTACAGTGTCATGCACCTACCATCTAATGCAAATGTCTGCTATAAACATGGGAGTTCATCAACTGGAAACTACAAAGGAGAAGGAAAGATACAAAAGAAAGAAAGACCTGGGAGCATTGCTAGGTCTTGTGATAATTAAGGCAGCACTTTCATGGTCTGTTACAATGTGATCTTAAAAGGTCTCAATGGCTATCAGAGAAGCACTAATGCATTTGAGATTTTGGGAGAACTCATCTGGACACTTGTCTATACTTCCATCTTCACAGCAGAAAGATGAGAGCAAACTGGAGAAAGGGCCAGTGAGGCTGTTAGCAAGGTCAGAGGAATGGGTGGCCAGTTTTAAAAGGTAAAGAAGAATATATGGCCTTGCAAAATGAAGGTGGAAGGATGAGTAAGACAGCAGTTTGTAAATACATCTGAAGGATTCACAACAAGATGGAAACTTGAGGTACACTTGAGTACATGAGATGAGGTACCGTTCTTGGCAAAACAGTCGTTAGGTTTGAGATGAATGCGAAGAAGTTGAAGCTGAAAATTTAAATAGTTTTTTAAGAGAGTAGTGAGAGTCTTGGGTAGCATCCCAAAGGACAGAGTGGAAGGAAGACACCTTGTTGGGCTGGAAGTGAGGCTTGAACCCTTTGACAAGGTTGTAAGCAGGGCCTGGGCTCAAACTCAGGAGTCTATAGCCAGCTAAATTGTGTTAACTGTAGCAGATGCAGCATGCACACTTGGACATCCTGCCTTCAGTATGTGTGGGTGGTTGACCTTTTCCTTCTCTCAAGTGAAATCAAGTCATTAGGAATTATCTCTAAATATTCTGGCCCCATACTTCAGAGCTTGAGCTGCTTTAATCTTAGTAAGCCTTGGGGAGCTAGATTACCAGCGTATCTGCCCCGCAGACTCTGGGAGCATATGAGGAGATCTCTTTCAGATGGCTGGTTTTTAATGCGCAGCCAGAGAGGCCTGTTGAGTGCCTGAGCACGTGTTCAAAGAAGGGGATGTATGTGCTCTCTGTTAGCATTTCCAAGATGCAGAAAAGCCTCATGTCTGTTTGCACCAGGATATCTGTTTGTCCTGGTTTATGCAGCATGTTTGAATTGAAAAACTGTTGTGTAAGGGCTGAAGGAAAAAATACATTGTTGGAGTGGAAACATTGCCATTCTCAGCCTTTGAATGGTCTCCACTTCATGTTTGTCACGTGCAATTCATATCTGAAAGGAACATGTGTCACTGCTGATGTGATGTGCCATGTCATAAAAGCTTTGGTGACATTTTCTGACCTCTTAAATGTCTAACGAAAGAGGTTTGCAACTTGTAAATGCCATCTGCCATGGCAAAGCAGCTTCCCAGTTCTCTAATCACATATGCCTCTTGTGAAATGCTGCATCACCTTGAAAAAATATCTGCAAATTAATGGAAGAAGCTTGTTGTTTCACTCATTCCCAGATTCTTTACATAATTCATCTATTAACTTTTTTTGCTTATTAAGAACCCTGAGGGGTGGAAGTTGCAGCAAATCCATGATAGCTTTAGGAGTTCTGTTTCATTAGAGCTGTATTTACTTTCTGATTTTTTGGTACTCTGAATTGGAACCATTCTCCCTATGATCTTAATCTTTTGCAGATACTCATGGGGTTCACAGATAGAAGTGTGAAAAGTCTCAGCTGTCTCAGGAACATGTAACAGGATTTTTGGGGGGCATGTAAAAAGAGGGGAGTGTTCTTCATTAACCTGTGTTTGTTCCTGTAGTCCATTATGGGAACTGAGATGTTCTAATTATTTTAAATTGATTCAATTAATGTCACACCGATAGCCTCAGATGTGGGATAAGGAGACCAAATGTTTGGTTCGGTTTTTGCCGGGCTGTCAGATTATATAATGGACAGTTTTGAATCAGTAGGGACAGTTTTTACAGCCTGAAAAAAAATAAGCAGAGTGTTTCATGCTTGGATAGGAGAGAAGAGCACTTCATCTGCTTATCTTTTCCTTTGCATAGTGCTGTTGTTGGCTGCTCTGGCTTTTGCATGTCAATAAGACAAACTTTTAAAGAGAGGATTTATTGCAGGAAATGTGTCCGTATTACAGGCCACACACACAACATGCATTAATTTCTGAGTAACAATGACCAAAAGCTACTTCAGATGGTGCCAGGGTACAAAACTGCATCTCTACAGACTGTGGTGAGAGGCAACAGATCTCCCTCCTCTCATAGACAGTGCTTTTTGTGTTTGCCAAGAAGAGTGCAAGCATTGTCTAGCCCTCACAACCAGTGCGGAAGAAGTTAGGTCTGTTTTTATCGCTCTCTTACAGGCAGGGAAGGAGGTGTGCTGAAAAATGAAGTGACAACACTAGCAAATCTGTGTAAGCAGCAAACCAAGATACCAGAAACCCTGGCTTGCCAGCCTGTCTCATTACATCATGCCCAAGTGCCCTGGGCAAACCCTGTTCTTTTGACTGTGTTTGTACATAGCATTGGCGACATAGCAAGCTTCAATACTGATTCTAATTCTGGTTTTTATACATAAGATTATCATTTCACTGACAGGACCTATCCTCAGGCTCCCTCTTGGTAAAAAGATCTTTTCATTTCTTCATTGGGGTATTGAGAGGTGAGGCTAGACGTGCACGGGTGTCACAAAATGAATAAATAAAAAATATCACCCAGGGACAAGAGAAATCAAGAAGCCTGTGAGCATCACTCTCATGCTGTAATGTATCAGATGTATTACATCTCATGGATGTAACGTTCTGAGGTGGCAGGGGTATGTTGTCAGTCCAGCACTTGCAAGACTTAAATCATTCCAGTGTGCTGCTCCCCTCCTAGCAGACCATATGGAAAGGTCCCACTGTGCATGTACCGCCCCGAGGGTCCTGCTCACAGATGGAGCTATGAAACCCAAAAGCTGCTGTGCAGGAGTTCAGTGGGATTTTGTAGCTGCTTTGCCATGCAGCCATTTCAGTCTGACCTGTTTTTATAGATCCTGATGAGGTCTGCAAAACAAACTTATTTTTAACTGCTATTCACATGATTCTTATCTTACCATTCTTAATTTTAAGAAGCTGATATGAGAGTTGGGTGGGTTGGGTTTTTGCATTTGCTGCTCTGCAGTAATGACTTTTTTTGCCTGATTTGGCCTTGAAACAGAGGGAGAAGCCATCTCTTTTTTGCAGCAGCTGCAAAGTGACAATGGTTATATTAGCAGTTACTGCAGGCTGGTTGGTGCAGTGTAAGACTACACTGTTTCATTGTGAAATCAGCCTGTTAGCGTGGCCTGGGAGATACCAGTGCAAGCACCCGAAACAGACGATATTTCAACTCCTTAGAGGGTATTGTGTAGCTTTTTATCACAGCCCAGTCATAGCTGACATTTAAAATGTGCAGCAAGAAGGAGGGAGGGAGATGAGGCGATGTCTCAGTAGAGGTGTTGCAGCCCATCTGGGCTTTTCAGAGCGAGAAGCTGTACCCAGCTGGGTATCACTGGATGGTATCAAAATGCTTGCTTTGTTGTCTGCTTGAATAATAACCAGGTACACCGTGTGTGGGAAGGGATTTTCGGGGCAGAAAAACTCCTTCTAAGGAAACAGCAAGGCACTGCTGTTGGGAAGGCTGCATGGGGAGCCGGGCTTGCTTCTTTCTTTCCAACGCTTAGCAACTTTTCTCGTTTTAGGAACTTTCCGCTGTACCTTCTGTGAGACTGAAGTGGAAGAAGATGAGTCAGCAATGCCCAAAAAGGATGCAAGGACACTCGTTGCAAGATTTAACGAGCAGATTGAGCCCATCTATGCGCTGCTTCGTGAGACAGAAGACGTTAACTTATCCTATGACCTCCTGGAGCCAGAACCCACAGAGATTCCTGCCCTGAAGCAGAGGTGGGAGCGCACCTGGTCTTTTCTCACTGCACTGCTTCCTTTAGTGTGTTCCTCTGTTCTGTGGGGCTTTCCCAAACCTTGCAGCCTCTGGCTGCATTGAGAACTTACTTGTACAGCAGCAGCTATGCAAACAACTGACAGATTCCCCCAGGGATGTGTGGTTTACAAGGAGACAGAGGGCTGTAACCATTTTTTACTAAACAAGGCAAATGACTGTTCTGCATGTATTTTTCTGTGAGGTGGGATGCTTGAATTGCCTGCTGCCTGCCATGCTGCAGCTGGTATGCACACCAAACCCTCGCCCCAGTATTTAAAAAATGCAAACTGCAGCTGCTTGACAAAGCTCTGAAGGTGCCACTTATGCTGTCTATGCTGTCTTCTATCTCTCAAATACTTATCTTTCATCTGTTCCTTTTGCTTCTACCCAGCTTTTGAAATGAAGCTATCAGCAGTCTGCACCTTGTATTTCAAATCCTCATATTACAACATTCTAGTTTGAAAACATTTATTATGATAACTAGGTTTTTTTCTTCTGATTTTCTCCAACTTGTTACACACCTTTTCAGGAGAAGACCATGTTGGAATCAAAAACTCCTTAAAATGTTCTTACCCATGGGGAATGACACTTTCTTTCAGAACATTCCTAGCTTTACAAAAACAGATGATGTTTAAATAATGCAAAAAGATGTGGAGAGCTGTCAGTTTTGTCAGCTGTAGTGAAATGTGATGCACTTCTCTGTATTTAAAAAAAATTAATTAAACAGGGGGAAAAGAACTGTACCATGAGGAGAACCATTCCCACAGTGCCTTGGGGTGCTTGGCTTTAGTTAATAGGAGAGCAAACAGGATGCTCTTTTTTTTCTCTCAGGCTAACTTTGAGAGAGAACGTTCCTCATATATTCATGCTAGACAGCTTCTAATTAATATAATAAAAATTCTTTGTCTATTCATAGTCTTTTCCTAGCCAAGAAGGTAGCTATTTTTCCTCATCATTCTGATAGAAAAACATAAGCAATATAAAGAGCAGAAAAGATTTTTCCAAGGTCACTCAATGTGTCTTTGGTGATATGGAGAATTCTTTGAAGCCTTTATACCCAAGCTGAATCACTAGACTTTGCTTTAAAATCCCTTTTCTTTAGTTTAAGTAGTAGAACTAGGATAACCCTACCAAAAAGAGTAATTTTTCAGTCTTCCCCTTTTGTGTACAGGAAATTATCACAGCAGAGGCCTGGTGCAGTCCCATGATTAAATAGCAGCGCCCACTTGCTGACTCTTAAATACTTAAAAAACATTGTAAATGATTAATTACTCTATGCAAGGAATGACAAAATAAATAGGCAGCTTTTTAAATGCTTACTTGAACACAACTACCTTCAGCACATACGATGATTTAATTATTTATTAACTCTTATTAATTCAAAGCAGTTAATTCCATGAAAGCACTGCTGTGAGATTTTTTTAAAGTGCCAAACCCTGGGTTATTTATTCTCTCTGTTTTTATGGAGTATTGAGTGTCTGAAATCATTGACAAAACTGACATTTGGTGATTCTGAAACAAACTGAAAAGGTCGCAAAATGCCTGCATCTTCTCTTTGCAGTAACTCGGGCAACTTCACGTGTTTTCAGGAGAGTTACAGCTCTAAGTAGCCCCACTGACATTGTATGACTCTCATTCACCTGCCCTGGGAAACTGGGTAGATCTTCATTTATATTTTCCTAAGAGGCTGTTAATTTTCTTAATCGTGGGAGAGCATAAATTAGCCCCACTGGTTTCAAAATAAACCTGCTTTACATAAGTCCTTCTGTGTGGTTTTTGAAAAATTACTGATTTTTATAACCCCTCTATTTCCTTGTGTCAAAATAGCATGATTTCAATTAACAAAAAATCTTCACAGAATTAATTTTCTGTGGTCATGCTGTCAAGAACCATGGGTTGTCTGTTGTGAAGTTGAAGCTCTTAAGAGCAGCACAGTGAAAATGTGTTTTATCTCAAATGTGGCAAAAAAAAAAAATTATCCCGATTATCCAAGACTTTTCTTAATAGTCTGGGCAGGACTGAGATGAAAATTTCGAGTTGTTTGTCCACTGCACAGTGTGGTTTCTGTGGGCCGTACCTCAGCTACGGCAAGGACTATTTAGGTTGCCTTTAAAGGCAGCTAAACCACTCATTAAGGGATTTCCATCAGGCTGAATAAAACAGCTGATGGGTAACAGACCAAATGTAGCCACATCGGGGCCACTGAGCTGCCACGGTTCCTGCCTGCAGGGTGGCCATGCGAAGTCTAGAGCAAGGTGGGGGAAAAGTAGTTTGTGGATCTAAGAGAGAGAGAAGTTCAAGAGATTCCTTCATCTGCTCTGTGCTGCCTGTAAGGCAGCTGTTACACCTAGCCTTTTGCTGGTGCCTGGTCCATGGTGTCTAATCCTGTACTTTGGAACAGTTTGTTGAACAGGAAGTTCTCTTCTTGCAGAAAGAAGTGTTCCCCTGCTCAGGTGGTGGTGCTCACACCTATCAACAGCGTCACCGAAGATAAAAAGACATAAATTGAGGCACATTTGCAAAGCTTACTGGGGTCCAAAATTAGACAGAAAGTGTCTGGATGGTTCCAGCTCAGTGTGGAATATTGCAGTAGATCACATGAAGTAATTAGTACTGTAGGTGTCTCTTGGAAATGTTACTTTCATTTTTGAAATGTCCTGACATCATGGAGTAAGTATTTTGCTGCTAAGTAGTTCTGTGTAGGAAAAAAAGTCAATTTCAGGCACACGTACAGGGGCCTCTGTGCAAAAGTATTATTAGGTAATTCCTGGCACTACTGTGTGTTTAGTGTCACACTGTAGTCATGGGGAGGGAGAGCTTGGGGGAGAGCTGCATTGTGCATCCTGTGAGGAAAGTGCATTACATAAAATTGTCAGGGAAACGCTAGTTAGAGATTTCTATTGTGTGGGAAGCAGAGCGGTGCTTTTCACAGAACGCACGCCTGTCTTGGAGAGCTGAAAGGTACCAACACTTGAAATAACACGCTGGGAAGAAGGTCTCTGTGTGGTTCCTTAGGTTACACAAGCAAAGCATGCGCATGAGCCTTCTGCCCCAAAATTCAAGGCTGCTGGGAAGCTCTCCTAGCAGAGCTGGCTGCAGGATTGCTAAGGACACAAGACATGCTAACACAGATGCTGTTCATTATTTTGCTAACAGATCCCAGAAAATTCACTATTGAGAGGCTGTGAGTAGCCCTTGATCAACACTGTGTCTGTACACACCAATATTTTTCACCTGGGGAAGAGCAATGTTCACTACCTGTGTAATTTCCCCTCATTGTTTACTCCGAAAAATCCAGCAGAATTAGCTCATCAAAAAGTGGTTATGTCCTTGCTGAACTAAAAAAAAATGCATATTAGTCAGGTCTTCTCCAAGTACAACTTTATTTTAAGCTTCTTGGTTGGAGAAAAGGTCATTGGGTAGACAGCAGCAACTGAACCATACTCACTGATGGTGACTGTCAGCTCAGCTGGCATCATGGAGTATCCCTCATGGATTTACTCTGGGCAAGAGGAGGAGTCAAAGCAGGGCTGTTCCTCGTGAAAAGCTGTTGTTACCCCTGGCAATCAGATGACTGAATTTATATGGCTGAGGGTGGGTGCAGTCTGCAGCAGATTTGTTTCTCTGAAAAGATGAAATATCATTCTGAAGTAGAGGAACAGTCACATTTGGCTTTCCCCACCCAGAGAGCAGTGAGTTTCCATCCAGACACTTTCCCCAATCTATGCATATGTAGCAGCACAGGCCAGAGTGTATTTTAGGCTCATTGCCATCATCAGTGGGCAGAAAATATTTCACCTGATATCCCCTTCCAATCAGATCCAAACAGGAATGTTTTTCTCCATCATTCTCCTGAGCTAGAAGGGGCCCTGGAGGGAAATGTGTGGAGAGCAAAGGAGGGCTAGGCTTTGACTGCCATACCCTTCACATGGGTCAGCACCTTTATTTCTCCAGCTTTTCCACAGTGAAGACAGTTCTTCTGTCTCCTCCTGTACTCCATTAGCACACAAAGCCTTTTTCCCAGCCCTAGTTCTCTGGTTTGAAGGTGCTCTCTCTTCTTTCTTCTCTGCCTGGAAACCCCAGTCCTCCCAAAGCTGTGTCTGTGGATAGTACAGATCTCCTGTGTCACACAGGAGAGGTGACTTTTCATGTGCATTGTCACTCACAATTCAAACAAAGGTTTGAATTGTGTTTTTCATGGTGAGTTAACTCCTTCAGGAGTCCTGTTATTAACAACAGTTCACAGCTCTGAGCATGCTGGGTCCCTGGGCCTACTATCTACCTTGGTTAAACTTCATTGCCTTTTTTATGCAGTATATAGTTGCTGTGTGAAGGCCAAAAAGGCTTTTCCAAATACCAGACTACTGTTTGACTGTGTTTTGCTGCTGTGGCTTTTGTTGCAGGGAATTCTGGGATTTTATGCTTGTTTTTACATAAGTGCATCTGCATCTCTAGTGCTGCCTCTTCTTTTCGGTGTCTGTGGTGGATGTTGCCATGGCCTTACATAGGGTTTCCCACTAGAGATCCACATGTTTCCCAAATCAGCAAGCTGGCACAGAAATTCCTGGCATCACATGTTAGAACTGAGAATGAAAGTTCTCAGTGCAGATCATGAGAGATAACTAATCATAATTTAAGTGTTTCTGTCTAAGGAGGGGCTTGTTCTGAGAGCTCTATTTTCTCTCTTTGACTTTCATGTAGCAAGGAGCGTGCAGCCGGTGCTGGTTCAGGGGCAGCAGCTGGCCTTGCAGGTGGACACCATCGGGAAGCATGGACTACAAAAGGACCATCATATGAGGACTTGTATACCCAGAATGTTGTCATCAGCATGGAGGACCAGGAGGATCTTAACCGGTCTGCAAGTGAAGGAAAGCCAGCCAGAGAGAGACCCATTTGGCTGCGTGAGAGCACGGTGCAGGGGTCTTATGACCCCGATGAAATCAAAGATGGTAAGAAATTCACAGAGCAGAAGTCCTGCTCTGCTTATACAAGGCCTTTAGAGTTCTGTCAAAAACATGTTTTGTGTGTGAACAGCTGCTGCTCCCAACACTGGAACCTGTCTGCTCCCCTCTGCTGTGCAAAGCACCTGTGTGTAGGCAGATGTAAAAATTCCTTAGATCTAGGATTGAAATCTAGGTCAGTAAAGCTGAGCTGTCCATGAAACTTTGTGGGGGCTTCTAAAATGTTAATTAACTGTTATGTCTTCTACCTTACTGCTTCTAGATGAAGGTTGTTCAGTTTCATCTAGAAAGCTGTCTCCCTAATAGGTCACTGCTGAAAAATAACATTTATTAATGTTCAGTGACTCTGAAGTCTACTAAATCTACCAGCAGTGTTTATATGCTCCCAGCCTTCTTGCCAGTTGTTTCTCAAAACTTGTTATATATGAAGAATACTCAGAAATAGAGCTTCTGGAAGTACAGTGGGAAGGTCTGTGACCATGGCAGGTGAGTCTTTATTCCCTTCTGTTTGTTTCTCATTATCTCTTACTTTATTTTCATTCATCTTGGGGTCAGGTTGTCCACAGACCATGGTCAAGATCTTAAAACAATTGGTAGAAACATTCTGCTTTGGTATGTACGCTGTTTAAGCTTCCATGCCAAAATTGGAAATGAAGACCTTCTGTGATTTTTACAAGAGTAAAAATACAATCTTTAGAGTCATTTGAGGATTATGGACTGAAACTATTGATGCCCTAGGAAGAAAAGATGGCAAAAGGGAGCAACGTGTGTTGTGAGCATGTGACCCTGGAACTTCTGCCATGTTCAGGAGAGGAGTGGAGTATTTAGGTGTGGCAGAAGTGAAGAAAATGGATATGATGTAATGGTCAGAAGATGCCTAAAGAGTTGTTCACATGTAATGCCTTTCAAGTGTATTATGGATCCCGAAACATTTTTCAAATAGATTAAGCAAAATGACATGATTGAACAACCTGCTCCTGCAGTCTGTAGCAGATGCTGTTGTTACTCACTAGCCATGGTGAGTTCCCACCCCATTTTTCTGCTAGACATTCAACTCACCTGTAGTTTTAAATCAACTCCTTCAGACAACTTTTGGTGTACACAGCATAAATGTCAACTCAAAATGTCACTGAGGGGCATGGAGGTGGAGTATGTCTCCTTACAGGATGATGGCATCACGGCCTAACCTCCTCAGCTACTGGAGATCAGAGAGGGAGCTTGTGGAAATAGCCTGAAATTGCTGCTGCAACACATAAACAGGAAGGACAGAAACTTGGGACCATAGACAGAAAAGATTCACTGCCTGCATCTGGCAGGAACAGTTCTTGCAAGCAAGAGACAGCCCCCCTCCTGAACCACAAAGTCAGCCTTTGTGGAGCTACCTCTGGCTGTTGCAGTTTCACAGCTCCCAGTGTGATGAGCTGTGATACTATTTCACAGAGATGCTCTCCCACAGCCTCTTATGCTCCACAGTCACAAGCAGTGAGCTGAGCATATGACTGCCAACAGGATGCCTTTATTCTTTCTTTCTTTCTTTCAAGAATTTGGTAGTGCTCTAATAGTAGTTGTAGCCATCACCCATTACTACGACTTCATTTGCAATGAAAACAGAAGTCCGGTGAAATTAGGTGTGGTTCTTTTGGCCTTTATTTTACCACAGGAAAGGAGTGACCACAAACTGCCCTGGCTTTCAGTGCCAAATGGAGAATTTACTTCCTTCACAGTATTTTTTCATCTCAAGTTGAAAAACTTAACCAGTACAGTTCTGACTAGGGTGGGGAGAAAGATTTGGGAGCTGCCTCCCTGGATGTGGTGTCAAAACTATGAGGGTCCATGTCTTGGAGGAGAGGGCAAGTGGCTGCCTGTATGAAGGCAGAATGCCAATGCCTCAGCTCCAGCAATTGTTCATAGGTGTTCATAGCATCTTTTGGTGTAAGACAGAAAGTTTGCCACAGGGAACCTGTCCTACTTTTTAGGCCTCGTTTTTATGTTCCTCATATTTTATTTCTTTTTCTGGTTTTTTTAATTATTATTTTTTTTTCCATACTGCCTGTAGTTCTTTTGGTCCTAGGTGGACTCAATTTGGTAGTGCTCTAAGTAGGATTAGGAGAGGTTTTCTGTGGAATGCTGCTTTTTGAGCAGAATTTTACCTTTTGAATCCATGAACTGTAGACATCCTGCCTACCAGAGCCACATTGAACCCTCCCAGCTATTGTACAGCCAAGTTTACTGAAAGAGGAGCACAGGCCAGGTGTGTCAGCTAGGACACTGCACTCCCCTTCAAATAAGAGGTGCAGGAGGGGATCCACAGGGACTGTGTGGGCTGTGTTTCAGCTTGGACAGCAGGCAGTGGTTTATGTTGTTTTGTAACACATGGTTTCCACATATTCCTTGTCTGCCTGGATCCATTTCTTCTCTGTGTTAATCCTTACAGGCAAGAGCTCAGCAGGATAGGGCCTGGGCTTGGGTCTGTATTTTAAGGACTGCTTTGCTTTCTGCTCCACTGGAATGCCTGAGTTGGACACCTCCCTGGGGAAGTCTTTTCCAGGTGCCTGCCCATGGTGCGTTTGTTGTCTTCACTTGCAATGTGCTCCTGGTCAAGGCTTCCAGCTGGGAGCCACAGTGACTCTAGGGCTCCCAGCTCCTAGGAAATGTCAGTACTTGCTGTGCCATTATGAGAAGTAGCTGTTTCAAGGGAGAGGAGGAGTTGGCATACAGAAAGGGTGTGACTTGGCCAACTGAGCTCAGTGGCAGTAATTAATCAAAGTTAAGAAAACTTTCAGGGCTGTCACACAGATCTCTGTGAAGGAAATGCTCATTCCCTCGTGTCCCTTTGCAGGGGGCCGGGATCTGGATGCGTTCCAGGAGCGTGAGGAGAGCCGGGCAGCCCTGGATGACAATGAGGAGGTGATGCGTGCCCTGCTCATCCACGAGAAGAAGACACCTTCTGCTTCCACTGTCACCGTTGGCGGTGCCGCTCCTCTCTCCGGCGGCAACGCGAGTGACTCCGAGAGCGAGACGAGCGAGTCGGAGGAGGAGTCCCCTCCCCGCCCTGCCCCCACGGCCACCACAACGTATGGGCTGGAGGAGGAGGAGGAGGATGAGGAGTTCGAGGTGGTGGCAGAAGACCCCACTGTCACAGTGGCTGGGTGTCCACATTCTTACAGCCAAGTGAGTCAGCGCCCTGAGCTGGTGGCCCAGATGACGCCAGAGGAAAAGGAGGTTTACATAGCCATGGGGCAGCGCATGTTTGAGGACATGTTTGATTAACTGGTCCCTGCCATGGCATTTTTTTAAAAGGTGACTTTTCAAGGCAGAGACTCTAGCAGAACAGAAGACTGAAGCGCATCTTCCCTCCCCTGTGCGCAGGCAGGGTCAGTGCGGCTCAGCACTGCTAATCTCAGGCATCCTGCTCACCAGAGCAGGGGAGCAACCGAACTGCATGTGCCAAACACGTAGGGGAGGACAAGGCTCAGAACTGAGGATGCTTGCAAGGTAAAAATCTGCTTCACGGTGCCCTACGTGGGCACTGCTTTGACCTTCTCCAAGGCCCCAGCAGCTCTACTTCCCCCAATGGCTTTAAGTTGATTTTTGTTGCAGGTCCCAGTGAAGTCCTCATCCCTGCCCTCCGAGGACATAAGGGCTCCATAGTCTGAGCAGAGTGCTCTGCAGAGGAGGGTGTACATAACATACAGCTGCCTGTGCTCAGCGAGGAGAGAGGAGAGGGAAGCACTTGTCTGCTGATGACAAGCTTGGACAGGGCTTTTAGCTGACCCTCTGCCAGCAGCCACTGGCGACCAGAGTGGCTCTTTCTAAGCAGGCCTGTAGGCAGCAATCTTTTCTTGCTCCCCTTCGCTCACTACTGGGACTCAGGACTTCAAGGTCAGGTGTAACTTGAAACAGGCAGAGTGAAAGCCGTGGCAAGCACACACAGTCAGTCAGTTGTCAGTGTAACAAATGCCCTCCGTGTATCTGCGCTGCCAGTGCTCTGGCTTGCTGGGAGATACCTTTAGTTTCCAGTATTGCTGCCTGTTGCTTCTGCCTAGCCCTGTCCAAACTCCAGTGTTGCAGACAGTTCTTAGTCACCAGAGCTGCTGTCAGGCAGTGCCAGAGAAGTAGCATAACTAAGTTTTATTTGCAATCTCACCAGGGCTATATGATTTTAAGAGGAATTATACAATTTTGAATTCTGCTTGGCACACTCTTTTACCACAGAAAGACATTTTTCAGTGCCTATAGAGCAATATAATGTTTTTAATGTTTTTCTCTTTCAATTGAAAATGTTGCTTTTTAAAATTGTTGTGTTTTCCTACACAGTACTACAATAAAACAAAATTATAAAAGAGTTCTGTGTTCCAGAGGGTAGGGGCAGCATTATGTGCTGTTCCACTTATATGGGCGGTACAAATTTGCTGTTCACTGAGACTGTAAATCTGTTTTATACTAACTATGCTTTCTATGTTCTGCTAACCTTGTTATGCCTCCTTTGTGGTTTGATTTTCAGCTTCTCAATATTTTGAATTCCCTCTTTTTTAAATAGTGTTTTAAATTTTCTTTTAAGTCATTTTAAAGAGGAATAAATAAACAGAAACTTCTCCCCTTTGTCATCTTTCAGTTTATCTTGTGCCTAGTTGGGAATGTTGTTTGCTTATCATTTTGATTTACCGGTTTCAAGGAAAAAAAAACAATTTGAGCTCTCCTTTGAGAGGACCATTTGAAATCCAATTGCACGTTGTTTCTCCTTACCAGAGCTTCCTTGAATGCCTCCTGGAATCTCCTGCACTTCCAGGATGGATGTTTCATTACACCGGTGCTATGGGAGGCTGGTTTTGATTAGCACTTCCAGTCCTTTCCTCCTTCCTCAAGGGAGGCATAGGCTGATGGTAGAAGACTCACAGACATCATTCTGCTGGTTAAAATGGTGTTCTTGTGTAGACAGGCTTCCAAGATCTGGTATCAAGCTTCCAGATATCAAGTCACAGAGCTGATAAGTCAGATTCAGTGATCATCTAACAGAAAAAAAATGTGCTGTACCCATTCTGTCTAGATTTAATCTGGCTGAATTCAGTATTAACACTGGAGAAAAGCAGGTAGATTTACAAGGAGCCAAAAGCAGAAACTGAGAACTAATCCTGAATATAGAAAGCTGCTCATGCTTGTAACTCACCAGGACCTTATACTGAGTTTTCAGTTTGCAAAATCAAGCTGTAGGTTTAGTAAAGCTGAAGTGAAGAAATAATCCAACATAACAATCTATAAAGTAGTGGGTTTCTTAATAAACACATTTAATTGTGGTTTGTGCAGCAGTTGCAGTTTCTGTCATTCAGTAAGGCATGTCCTGCACATGGGGAAATCAGAGGTTGTGGGGTTTGCCTTCCATCTCTCATCCACCACTTGCAGCCCTCAGGAGGACTGGAAAGGTTGAGGTGCATGAGCAGATGCCATCATTGTTTCTTGCCCCCTCCAGCAGTTCCTGGCATTAGAAAGGATGGCTGCTCTGCTCTGTTCCAGCCAGTTCGGGCTGTTGAAGGACAACCGTGCACTGCTGCTTCCCTGTCATGACAAGCACAGCTTGAATGAACAGAACACAGAGTTGATAGCGCCCTCTTCCTCTTCCTGCAGCTGAACAGAGCTCTGCATGCATGCCAAGAGGGAAAAACAGCCTCTGCAAGCAAAGCCAGGCACTGCCAGCAGGTTGGTGCTAATGCAAGGGATAAAGCCATCAATTCTGAGGAAGGCCCAGCCATTTCCCCTGCCTGCTGGACCACGTGTGCTGCATTAACGCTAACCCAATAATGCTGTCAGGCCTTCCTGGGTGGATGTTCTGTCAAACACCATTCAAACCAGTTTCTGCATCTGCTTCCGGCCCAGAGCACATTTTCTCTGATGAGTGATATCTGAGAGTTCAAGAAGCATTTGGACAATGCTCTCAAGCACATGATGTGATTCTTGGGGTGTCCTGTGCAGGTCCAGGAGTTGGATTTTGATGATGCTTGTGGTTCCCTTCCAACTCAGGGTATTCTATGGGTGTACATGAGGGCAGGTCACTGGAGCTCTGTCTGGAAAGAGAACTGCATTTCTCAGGCGTCTCATGCCCCTCTTCCCAATGGTCAGGGGTGCCTCTCCCAGGTGCCTCTGTTCCTGCTCCCATCGCAGGTCAAGAAAACTGCAGTGGATTCATGTGCTTCCTGCCCAGTACAGACCAGGCCAGAGCAGATCACCTAAGCTGTTGATGGAGGGAATGTGCACTGTCAACTCTGGAAAACAGCAATGCTATGATCTTTTCTACTAAGCGTCCAGAAACTGGCTTCCTCCATCCAACTCTTCCTGTGCTGCTGCCTCCTTCAGACTTGGATTAAACAGACTCGCTCTGTGAAAGTCAAGGGATTTGAAGATCCCCTGGAGGAATCCTGGGGGGCAGAAAAATAGCGTCACCTCCTCCCTAAGACATCTGAGGAGCTGTGCCTCATTGATGCCTGCAGCGCCAGGACATGCTGTGAGGGGGCCTGGAGGGGGAAGCAGCCTGCTGTGCTTGGGTCTCTGTTTCCCACTGTGCCTCCACAGGAGGAGAGGGAAAATTGTCTCAGGACAAATGCAAGACAAAGCCTTCCTGGAAACGGAAAGGTTATGAGGAGGTGGAAGGACATGTCAGGAGCAGGACAAGCTAGCGGGCTGTCCATGGGTGGGCTGTGGGGGGGCAGCAGCAGCAGCCCTGTTCCTCTGGTGTGTGTCAGCATAAACGTGGGAGGCTGTGGGCTCTGTCCTTTGGAGCAGGGACATGTCACACAGTGCTCCAGGTAATTGCTCTGGCCTGTCCAGGGCTGGTACTGCCTTATCCAACTGGAAGCCCTGGGCTAGGTAACCATGCCCCAGGCTTGTTCACAGGAGGCTTGGGAATATTGATCTAAGCATGGATAGCCAAGGATCCCTAAGCATCACAATACGCTCCAGTTTGAAGTGTATTGACTGTGAGACAACACAGTCTCCAGCAGCACCAAAGGAGCTGAGGCTGAAGAGCAGCTTCTCTCTGCTGAGCTGCTTCCAGAATAATGATCAATATTTACAAAGTCCAAGGAGATCATCACTTGTACAGTCTTGATAGAAGGTGTAGCCAGATGCTTGAATCTGTTTAAGATGTGAATCCACAGAGAGTCATGGAAAGGGCACTGCTAAAAGGAGTGGCAGCCCAAAGCGTGGGGAGCGATGTCTGAGTGCTGGTGCTCTTGGAAAGCTGCCTGCCTCCCTGCCTGCTCCCTCCTAGCAAGCAGAGAGCAGAGCACCACCAGCACTGGACTGTTTGGGACTACAGTCCTGTCATTGTGGCAGAGCTATTTTATCTCTCTTTCAAAGTTATCCAGGGAAATCTGGGCTTTTGCCTGTTTGGGATACCTAAATGAGCTGCCAGAAAGTGGTTTCTTATTTACCAGCATCTAGATTGAGAGAGAATGAACCTAATTCATATTCAAACAAAAATCAGACTTTGGAAGCACCTGGTACCTCATTAAAAAACATTAAGGACAGTGAGTATTAGTGCAACCATCCTGAAGCAGCAGACAGAGAGTCTCTGAACAAGATGCTTTAAATATAATAGGTATTTTTGCTTAAAATATGTTTGTGACCTAAATATAATTTAATTTCCATGCCTTTGAACGGTGTGATGCTAATGGAGCAGGCGGGGATGGCAGAGAGGAGGCTGAGGCAGCCGCATCGGCAGCGGCTCCACTGCAGTGCGTTAGAGCCCCTGCGTGCGCTTCGCCCTGGCTGTCACAGCCAGCCATGCACCAGCCCTCCCCGGGGCTGGCCAGGCAGCAGGAGGAAGCCTTGGGCTGCTCAGCCACACAAGTGGGCAGGGATCCAGCTGGAAAATGAGGGCTGATCAAATGCTGTTCCACGAGCATTAATGTCTGTGTACAAAAAATGGTACATCTGGCAAGCAGGAAAAATCACATCTCATATAGATGTGATTAAAGCCCTGACATACTGCTTGTGCTTATTTTTCACCTGGAATCTGTATCACCAACCTCTGCCACCCCATTACTTGCTGGAAGAAGGAGGGTGAACAGTGGTAATTTTGCAGTGAGTTAAAATTGTGCGTAGAGCTGAGCAGCCTGGCTCAGTTCCCTCTGGTAAAGAGATCCTCCTAGTCTTAAGCATTTATTTTCTGCACTTCTGACAATGGAAATCTGCCTGAGCCAATGCCAGATTTGCCGGGATCTGTTACCACAGTCCATGGTTTTGCTATTTTCTCATGACATGCATTATGGGGGGACAAATATGTCAGACACCACTAATGTTTGTGACCGGCTGACCCGGGTGTGCTTTAGGGTGCAGTGTCTGAACCAGCCCAGGCCCAAGTGAGGCAATGATTGCTTGGGTCATTTTGGGTGGGTTATCAATACCTGCTCTTTGCAAAGGTGCTGGTTGTTGCTCTCCCAGTCACTGCTGCTGGGCTCTCATAAATTCAATCTGTCTGCAATCACACACAGGTGTCAGCTTAAAATAAAGCTTCAAGTGCTTTACCACCACCACCACACCCAAGCAGCTCCAGCTTGTGCCATGTCCACTCCTGGGACATGTGGCTCTCTCATGCCAGGTGCACCATGCAGGTCCTGGCCCTGACTGCCTCAGCCTGTGCCACATCCCAGCAGAGAGGTTTAATCAATGGTAGGTCTGTGTTTTCCCAGAAGTGAGCTCTGGCTGGGCTCAGGCCCCCTAAATTCCTTTAGTGGGGAGGAAACGGGCATCAGCCCCAGGCTGGTCATATATTCTTTGCTACTTGAACTAGATGTGATTTGGTAGGACTGGGTTTGATTTTTATTTTTTAACCCTTGTTCTTTTTGTTCCTTGGGAATATTTTGAGTTGCTGAATTTCTCATGTTTCCCTGCTGCTTCTAACAAGAAAAAACCATTTTTTTAAAATGTAAATGAGGCTATAAAATCTTGGTATAGAGACTTATCTGTTCTCCCTGCCCTGTCACCACAATTATTTTTCCATTGCCACACAGTGCTTTTTCCAAGAAGATGTATGCTTTCAACACCTCTCAGACCTTCTGGTGATGTCAGGAGATGAAAACTATTCCCAGTACAACACGGAAGAGTAGAGGGAAATGGAGTTAGAGGAAAATTGGGCCTTAAGAAAATGGTGCATCCTGAGAGAAATTTCACTCTCGCCTACTCTCCCAGGCCACATGGGTGCTGTATCCACGCAAAGAAAAATACAATGTGATGAAGAAGGACTTGGCTTATGTTGCATTTATCCTGGTGTATTCCCTTGCCTCCGAGCCCATTAGGACGGGTAATATTCTCCAAGTGCACCAACCTCCTGAAGTTGCATAAAGGCATCAGGAAGGTCCCAAGTTAGCAACCAACTTCAGCAGGAGCCTGCAGGTCCATTTGAATGATCTAACTCCTGCTTTCACCATGCTGAGAGGTTTGGTGCAAAAATACCTCACAGCAATTAGTTGTGAAACTGAGTCCAGTTGTGACATTAAAAAGTATCTTTTTCTTCGAATATTTCCCTGGAATTTGTGCTGTTATGTCTGTGTATGGGAAACAAACATGAAGTAATGTAGTGGGCTGCCCAGCCGTCCTCAAAACACGTCTCCCTTTGGGAATGTTAACAGATAACAGATAAGGACTTTGTATGGTTTAGGTAGAAGCTACTGCCCAGAGCAGCAAATGATAGCTGGAGTTTTTGTTCACTAGACTGTCACATCATTGCAGCTGTTTGAAGTGTGGATTAAAAGTGCTGATGTCCACAGACAGCAGACATGGGTTCTTACCCACAACCCATGTCAAAATGCCACATTTTCAGCTCTTCCAGTGCTGGGTTTTTCTTTTAATTCTTTGCATTTTTGCCTTCTCATGGAGCAGGCTCGAGCATCTTTTGGTGCACCCAGGTGCTACCACAAACTAAAGACCTCTCTGAGGCATTGCTAATTCACATGCTAATGGGATCTGCCCCAGGAAAGGCATGAATCAAGCCGTGGAAAACAAGCCAGATGAATATTGTGGGCAGCAGTGCATTTGTTGAGGTGGTCAAAGCCAGTGAACAGGAGATGAGCAGCTCCCTGTTTGCAGAAAGTGTGTAGGGACTCCAAGTCTGCAGTGAACATAAAAACTGCTTCATGCCTAAGTCAGTAATAAAAAGAGCATCAAAACTGGAAGTCCATGTTGGGAGGGAAATAAACTGTGCATTACTAAGGTATTATTTATGTTTGTTGAGTAGAAAGGGGCAGTGAACCAGAACCTTTCTCTGTCCCATATGCAAGACCCTTTGGCACCTGGGGATGTTACTGTGAAGCAGAAATGGGAACCATTCTGACCTCACAGCTGCCGATGGATTGATCTGCACAGGAAATCCAGCACTTTTTAGCACTGGAAGAAGCCAAGTGTTCAGTGAGACCAATGCAGTCTGTGCTGTAGCAGTGACAGCTGCAGAAGCACAGAAGAGCTGTTGTGATTCAATACTCATGCTTGTCCTCTGGTTTTTACAGGACCCGTGGCCATGCTGCAGGATTCATGGAAAGACCTCTATGTGGAACGTGGTCTACTGGAGATAGTTACTTTCCTTCCTTCCTGGCCTGGCCACTTCCCCCAGCCCTCCCCTTGTATTTTGAAAAGGAAAAATATGAAAAATAATAAATTTTCCCTTTAAACTGGGATAACAAAACAAATGATACCCAAACCTGCAGCTTAATGGCAACGAATCAAGGAGAAAAAGCAGTTGCAGGTGACTCTCAGTCAATCTTGCTGATAATTTTTCCTCACACCAAGGGCTGTGACTCTATAAAATCACAGAATCTCAGAGGGCCTCACAGGAGAGCAGGAGCTGTATTGCTGGAGTGTGGGTGGACTCTCCAACCCATCCCAAGGGGACAGAGCAGGGGGCTCCTATGCACATTTCCAAGGCACTGCAGGACTGTAGGATGAAAACACTGTGAAAGTGTAGAGGAAAGTGAAGAAGTATCAGGAGAGCAATAAATAGAGCACTTATCTCCTCCTTAATCACAGTCCAGCCTTCAGAAGGTCTGCAGGGAGAACTAATGGAATAAATACAGGTATTAAATGAAATCTTGGAAACATTTCCCTCACCTGGCAGGACTGAGAAGCCAATGGTAATGAGGGAGTGCTCCCAGTGCATTTGAGCTGTGAGAGGCGACCAAAGGAGCCAGGGTCATGGTTGCTCCTTTACAGCCATGGGATTGAATAACCTGGGCTTTCCCTGTTGCCAGGGGCAATCTTGAAATTTCCTGAATATGTCCTTCAGCAATTCCCAGGTGGACTCAGTGAGATGCTCCTTTTTAAATTACTTTCAGCCCGAGGAGGAGGTCAGTCTGTGTTTTATTTCACTTGCTGCAGTGCTCGAGCATCTCCAGATTATGGGGCACACCAGCAAAGAGCTGCAGCTCTTCTGCAGCCAAAGACTACAGCAGCATCCCAAGAGATGCCTTCATCAGTTACTGCTATGACCTGCACAAAACCTTCCATGGGTGTCCTCAAAATGCGTTTTGGGTCTCCAGGTGACCTTCTGTCAGAAAGAAGGCTCCAGAATTTGTGGCTGAAGATGAGGGGTGATTTCTGTCCCGGTGCCATGGGTGGCTCCTGATGGGAGCTCACCAGGAAGGTTTCAGTGAGTACAAGCACTGTTCACAGCTGGGAAGTGGAGGTGGAACAACGTATTGTTAATTACATACCTTAGTGCAATGGGGTTTGATGCTGGCTGCATTCCCAGGCCGTAAGATCTCACCTTGCTTTCAGCAAGGATTCAGTAATCTTTCCTCCTCCTTCCTCTCCTAGGAACTCCTTTGCCTTAAAAATATTAGGAAAAGCAGTGCTTTTCGTGACTTTAGGGGTTTACCCAGAATGTGTGAACTAGGGCAGTGTGAACTGCCCCCAGGTGACTGTAGCTCTGCAGGATATGAGGGGTTATCTGCTGTCTCCTTTACTAAGTGGATGGGATGGCTGGAATCCCTTGTGAGCAAGTCTGCCCACAGCTGGAACCAGCACTGGGAACTCCAGTCCAAAAACTAAGCTTCTAGTTCTGGGCAAAGCTGATGCATCTGTTGGGAGAAAGCAAATCACGTTAATAAATGGTGTAATAATTCAAAGTATTTTTTGAATATAAGGCTAATTAAAGTAATACACTTCTTAGGGACAAATCAACACCAATCAGGCTAATCAAACTGTCGTCTAAAATAATCCAACACAAGTAGAAAATCCTATTTAGCTCCGTGATGATGCCAATCTTTTAATTCAGTCACTTGCAGAGTATAAAGACAATCCTTCATCTTTGAAGTCAGTGGCATTAGTTTCTCCAGCTCCTCCCCGCTTTCCTAGCTTCCCCAACACTTCCCCTTGCTTTTGGAGGGTCACTGGTTGGGAACCCTGTCTCCCACAGTCCTCATGTCACCACTACATGAATAAAACCTCAGCAGAAGTGATGCTTCACCAACACACACCACTCAGGTGCTGAAATTGCATTAGGGGTTGCTTGAGCATTACTGGGAGTATAGATTCCCCCTTACATTTTAGACAAAATTCGCTGCTGGCACTGTCTTGGCAGTGGGAAAAGGCCAGGTCGATGAGGTGCAGCCAAGATCAGGGTCAAGGCCAGGCCAGCAAGGAGCTGTGCTGGGTGGCTGTTGCGGGACCATGGGTGACAGTGACAATGACAACACAGCTGTGGCCCTGCCACTCAGAGCTAATGTCACAATTCAAGCAGCAGTAATTAAAGCAGCAGGGTATTCTTTGCATAATAAACCCCCTCTTTAAATGAGCGTCTGTCCTCAGACCCCTGAGCTAACTCAGCACACTGGTGCCACTGACAGGGCTGTATCAGAACCATGCCTCCCTGACAGGCAGCCCCAGGTGAAAAGAGGATGGGAGGAGATGGGCATGGAAATTAAGAATTAACAGCTAATTCGTTCATCAGGTACACACAGGCTTTGCCATCTCCTCACTAGCTTGTAACACACACAGTCCCACCACTGAACTCACTGTGCAATTTTAGATCCTTGGCTTCTTTTGAATGTAAGTAACTTCTAGCTCACTACTTATTTTGCTCCTTTCATCATTTTATTTCTGAACTTAAGAATTGACATTTCCTCTGTTTGTGCTCCGGAGAGGGAGTTACACCTTCATACAGCTATGGTCTACGTGCTATGACTTCTGGAACCATTTTCATCCTGCCTAGGAATCTCCAAACTCCAGACGTGTTTTTGATCCATTTCTTCTGTTCCATCATCTCCATTCCCCTGATGTCAAGGAGAAGTCCATACACTGGAAGCTTCTTCAGAAGCTCTCCAATGACCTGAGTTACTTTTCTCCAGCTCTGGAGAAAAATGAAGTCACTCATGTGTTTCGTGATCTGGAGAGACTATCCCTCACACAGAAGGGAGTTTACATGAGCTGAGGGATTCCAGCACATCTCAAAAGTTTTATCATAAGTTAACTTTCAAAGAGGATTAGATGCAAAAAATATCACCATACCTCTCAAGTGCCAGAGGCACTGGAGATGTAAATTTAAGGATGCAGTCAATGTAACCACCTGAGCTATAGTTTCCCAGGGGCACCATGCCTCCTCTCTTTCCTCAGTCTGGACACTGGAAGTTCATCCAAGGGCTGAGCTACTCTAGTGAGCAGAAAAATCTCAGTAACATGAAACATACCAGAGAACAAGAGGATTAGATGCAAAAAATATCACCATACCTCTCAAGTGCCAGAGGCACTGGAGATGTAAATTTAAGGATGCAGTCAATGTAACCACCTGAGCTATAGTTTCCCAGGGGCACCATGCCTCCTCTCTTTCCTCAGTCTGGACACTGGAAGTTCATCCAAGGGCTGAGCTACTCTAGTGAGCAGAAAAATCTCAGTAACATGGAACATACCAGAGAACAAAGGTGCTGCAGGGGCACTGCAGAGTAGGAAGATGGACCTGGGAACATTCTTCCTTCTTCCTCTTGTTCCCACCAGCTTCTGTACACCCCGGTTCCCAGTTAGCAGAGGCCTGTCCCAGTGCCACCACACAGCATTGCTTGCAGGCACAGCGTGGCACAGAGGTACATGGGTTGCTCTGGAGTAGCAGGACTGCCATCAAACCAGATGCCTTTGGAGTTCATCTGCCTTTACACAGAGAAATGTTTCAAAAGTACCCTCATGTGCACCCTGCACAAAGCTCACAGGCCCTGTGGTTTAATTACTGTGGCTCCATGCTGTCCCAAAGCTGCCAAACTGCTTCTGGAGTACAGCTGGCAACAGCAGTGATGGCTGAGCTTGCAGCATAGGGCATCCAAGCCATAACCAGCCTGGATGTGAAGTGGCACTGCAAGAGCCAGCTCCCACATCTCCATCTGTAGAGCAGCACACTCACAGCGTGGACAAACGGCCTATGAGAAGCTGGGATATTATTATGTATTCAAGTAAGTGTCTCCATGACACCTGCTGTCCCACTTCAGTGACAGGTTGGGTCACCATCAGGGTGACACTGTCAGGAACAGACAGGGCTGCTGCAGGCTGCTCCATGGGGACATCGATCCTGTGAGTTCAGGGGAAGAGCAGGTCCTCGGGGAAAAATGGGAAATCACCACTTAAAGGTGCAGCGTGACCTCTGGAGCCACATGATCAAGTGAGCCAAACGCCCCTCTTGTATGGCAGACTTCCTTCTTCATGCAGGCGCCAAGAAGTCTCAGCTGTGATTTTTTTTCCAGCTGTGCTGGTGGCAGATGCCTGTGGGAGGATTTTGGAGGGTTTAGCTGCACTGGTGCAAAATCCCTGCTGTAAACAAGGCTGAGGTCTGTATCTGCCTTTCATTCCTGCAGCAGCCCTTTCCACTCTCCCCCTTCTCCTCTCTAATAAAGACATCCTGGCAAGCTTCCTGTTTTTCAAGAAGGCTCATAGCTGCCAGTTGCCCTGGCTTTGGCTTCATGCAGGCCTTTTCCTCTGCCCCTATTGATTCCCCTGTAAATCGGATAATGATGAAAGGGGAACGGCAGTGTAATTTAATTGTCCTCCGAGCACAGTGCGCTGCAGAGGGATGCTGGCGAGGCTAAGTCCTACTCATGAGAGGCCTTTTTTATCCCTATATTTTTCTTTGCAGGGAGATGGAGGGGCTCAGCATTAGCTTCCTCTTGCCAGGTGCCTTCTCATAATGCCCAGGAGTGAATCATGGAAGTTCGCTGTGCTGCAGTTTCCCCTCATCGGGAGAGCAAGAAAATTGAGCTCTCCCCACGCTACTGGATGTAGGGGTGGGGGATGGGAATTACTTAGGCAATTGTTGGACAGAGCTCTAAAATATAATGTTCTCCGTCATTGTGGCTTTCGGGCAGCCCCATACCTTGGAAGGGCACTGTTGGATCCTATCCTGTCTCCAGTGAGTGGAGTTGGGGGAGAAAAGGGGACGGGGAGCAGAGAGCTCTGTGTCAGAAGTGTTTCGGCAAAGAGACAGGTCCCTTAACACAGAGAGCAGGGGCAGCAGTGGGAGTCCCGCAGCTGACGTGGGTTGTGAAATGGCTCTGGAGCTCAATTTAAAATCAGCAGAGGCTCAGGCACACCAACAAACCACGCTGGGTAAGAAGGCACAGCACATGAACCGAGCCCCAATGCCTCTGTGAGCTCTTCGCCCCAGGCAAGCTCATGGTAACACAGATTATGGTACAGTTTTTCCATCAGGGCTTGCTGGGATGCCTGCTTTCCTAGGCAGGGTGGTAGCAGGGTGGTAGCAAATGTCCATCTCCAAGGGTGTCCTTGGGAGATGGACAGCTCCTCTGCTCTGGGTGAGGCACAGTGACATTTTTGCCATCTCATCTTTTCATGAGCTTTTCCTTGGGGACAGTGTTGGCTCATTTATTCCTCTTAACTTCTTAGCATTCCGCTAAAACTTTCACCAGTTTCTAATCCTTTAGGGAACAGTCTCTAGCAATTAGAAAACTGCATTAAAGGGATGTTTTACTGGGGATCTGCTAGCTGATATAGTGAGAAAGCTCAAGAAAGGTGTTGAGCTGGAGTCAAGGGCACTGGGACTTTGATCTGAGGTGAATTTATTCCCACAGCCTGATACTCTGACGTGTGAGCTTATGTATGATGGAGAGATGAGCAGCAGGTGCCTCCTGCATGGAGGTGGAGGACACTGCACAGGTTTCCTTGCCCAAATGGCAGGAACAAGACACGGGAGGAGAGTGGGGCAACCTTGAGCCTCTTCACGGGAGCTGAGACTCTAATTGCTGCCATCATCAGACGTGTCACCAAAAGGGGTCTGCTGTTAATAGCAGGTAACCTGAAACAGTCACTTGTACAATGTGCAGCACTGCTGGAACCTCTCAGCCCTTCAACGGCTGCTGGACACCAGAGACCATCAGCTGCAGCAGGTGGTAGCTGCAATTACAATCACGCACATTTTCATGGTTTGCGTTCTTCTGCACTCTCTGCCCTGAAATTCCCAAGCTGGTCTTCAGTTCCTCTCCCCCATCAAGACCAAAAGGTTTTGCTGGTAAAATATTCCTTTTTCCACACTTTAAAATGTCTGGTGTAGAAAATGTACATGCTTCTGACTTTCCCTCCAGGTGTCTTGTGATTTAATTAATCCCAAGTCACATTTGAATATCTTCTGAGGCAGAGGCACAACACTAATCCACTTGCATAGGAAAAGGCATGCAGATAATTGCTTCTGTGTCTCTTAGTATGGGGAGAATGTCTGTCAGATGGAGAGTCACTTCCTTACATATTTCTGATGAATTACTGTTTTCATTTAAATCCTATAAAATAATTATGTAAGTTGGTGTGCTCTTGAGGATGTTGACCCCGGAATTATTGCTGGATCAGATACTTATTGCTGAACAGTGTTCAGCCTTCTGCAGGCTGCCTGTCTCTGCAGCTGAAAGAGGCCACATTTAGATTAGATATTAGGAAGAGAGTCTTCACTGTCAGGGTGATGAGGCACTGGCACAAGTTGCTAGAGAAGCTGTGTGTTGGGGTTTTAAAAATGGGTTCTCAGGTTTTTTTCCTTTTTCTCTTAAAGAATTTTTCCCCATACGTGTTGCTAGGAAACAAATTGCTGAGTGCTTAAGAGAGACAAAAGACCTGGCCAGAGGGACAGGTCCAGGTGGCTGATCTCTTTTATCTCAGATTTTATCGTGAAAAGCGAGAGGCCACGAGATTTGAACTGAATAAAAGACGGGAGATAGGCCCCCTCGCCCTCTTGCTCTTCTGGCATTGGAGTGGAGAGCGGATGCTCTCGTGGTTTGGGAAATTCATCACTTTTGCACTCTTACTGCTGGAAAAGCCCAAGATTCTGAGCCTGCCTTTCCCTGCCCCGCAGGGAGCCGAGCGGCCCCTCCGCCGTTCCTCTGCCGCTGCTTCGCTGCCCTGCACCCCACACCCCCTGCCTGCCGAGACCTCCCGGGGTTCCTGCTGCAGCTCCAGAGCTTGATACATCTCGCCTGCCACCCGGGATTGTTCATCCCTGCTGCTCCAGCCTGCTGTTCCCTCAGGCTGCCTCAGGGAGGTTTGTGAGGCTTTTCCCTTCCCTCCCTTCCCGGCCCGGCCCGGCCGCCATCGCCGCGTGCTCCCCGCGCTCGCTCCGGAGCGCCCCCTGCAGCCGCGGGGGAACCATCGCACCCGCCCTGCTCCCCGGAGCCACCAGCGCCCCTGCCGGCCGTGAGCGGAACTGCACCCAAGGGAAAGGGCCTGACAGCCGAGAGAGGCTGCACCGGGTTCTGGTTCTGTTTGGGGTTATTGCCATAGTTATTGTTGGTTGTTTGCCTTGTTTTATATATATTAGTAAAGAGCTGTTATTTCTATTCTTCCTATCTTTGCCTGAAAGCCCTTAATTTCGAAATTATAATAATTCGGAGGGAAGGGGGTTGCATTCTCCATTCCAAGGAGGCTCCTGCCTTACTTAACAGACACCTGTCTTTCAAACCAAGACACTGTGGATGCCCCATCCCTGGAAGTGTTCAAGACCAGGCTGGATGGGGCTTGGAGCAGCCTGGGTCAAGCGGAAGGTGTCCCTGCCCGTGGCAGGGGGGGTTGGAACAAGATGGCTCAAACCATTTTGTTAACATCAACGTGAGATGGACTGGAAAAGATCTCCCATGTGAAGACTGGTCCTCAACTGCCTGGATTTGGCTGTTCTTCTGACCAAAAGTGATAGGAAATGCTTTGCTGGACACAGCCATTTTGACATCTAGAAGCAGTTAAGGAGCAAGATGTACCAGGTTCACCAAGTGACTCAATCTGCAGTGGGACTGAGCCCCGGTTCCCTGTGACTCCTCAATAGCTGTGTGCTCATGACCACCACATCAACACGCAGGTAATATAAAATATGTCTTAACATTGTCTGAATCCAGAAACATAGCATAGTTTTTAACAGAAGCAGAAAACTATTCAATAATACCTAAATTTGTCAATTTTCTCTCATAGAATGTGCACAAATCCAAGTTTGGGACATTATAACTATATTAACATTAATTTCCTAAGTGGTTTTAAAAGATAACAAGCTTTGAGTTAGGAGTTACTGCAGGATGAAAGGATTTAAACACATCAGTTAGTCCTCATTTCAAAGGACAGCTTGCAATTGTAGTCATCACAGGAACATCCACAACAAAAGCAATTAGAACAATGCAGGGTGTCGCCCGGTGTCAACAACACGTTTAACTCGTAGCTGTTTTTTTCACAAGCTTGCACAACTGGTACAGTAGTCTCCCCCCTCCCAAAGAAAGGGACCATCCACCCCCCGTGGGTCCTCCCACCAGGCCAGCATCAGCTTTCAAGGGTTTGTAGGACCTGGGAGCCCCGGCTGCGGAGAGAGGGGGGTCGGGTGTGGTGATACGGGAACAGGACGGAGCAGGGTCAGGAGAGACACATGTGCCTGATAGAGGGGTTGCTGCACGCATGGGGCCGCCACCATCTTGTGTGGCTGGCCTCACCACGCGGTCGCCGCCATCTCGAGTGTCCTGGAGAGCCGCGCGCGGAGCTGGGTGGGGCAGAACCGCGCNCCAAAGAAAGGGACCATCCACCCCCCGTGGGTCCTCCCACCAGGCCAGCATCAGCTTTCAAGGGTTTGTAGGACCTGGGAGCCCCGGCTGCGGAGAGAGGGGGGTCGGGTGTGGTGGTACGGGAACAGGACGGAGCAGGGTCAGGAGAGACACATGTGCTTGACAGAGGGGTCGCTGCATGCACATGGCTGCCGCCATCTTGTGTGGCCGGCCTCACCACGCAGTCGCCGCCATCTTGAGTGTCCTGGAGAGCCGCGCACGGAGCTGGGTGGGACAGAACCGCGCATCCGGCCGCGTGGCCGGCATTTTTAACAAAAAACAGGGGTAGAGAAATTGGAGATATGGGCACTGCTAAGGGGATTAGGGGAGAATCCAGCACAGCAAGGCTCTTGCCGCACTGGCACAGGGACAGAGGAGAATGGGGAGAGGCTTGGGGAGCACAATGAGAGGAATGTAGTGAAAGGGTTTTTAACTGGAGTTTAGCATTTCTTGAGTTTTCTCCGTACTTTTAAGATATTTAACAGTTACAGAAATTATGACAAATAAGACTAAATTTTGAGAAACATTAGGGAAGCATTTAAGAAACCAAGGCAGGAACTGCTTAAGAAGCCAGAAAACGAATTCTTTTAGCTTTCCCTCTGAGAAAGAAAAAGTTTTTCGACCAAGGAGATTTTGAACTTGGATATAAGCTTCCTGTACCAGGTGGGAGAGATTTGCCCCCACGCCCCCCTACTCTTCCCAAACACCTGAGAGGAAAAATGGTAAAAGAAAAAGATCGAAGTGTGACCCAAAATATTCTCACTAATCCTGGGTCAAAGAAAGGCCTCTCAGGGGGTCCATCAAATTATGACCAATCCTCTAATTCTTCTGAAGGGTTGCCGGCCATCCTTTAGGATTGCTCTGATAAAACTCAGAGTAATCCTTCAGGGTATAGCGATTTCAACTTTGACTTGATGTCCAGCAGCTAAAAGCTGTTGGAGACGCTCTCATGAGTCCAAAAAGGCCTCACATTGAGTGCACCACTTATGTCACAGCTTGCCGTGGCCCGGCTAGCTACGACGTTTTGATGGCAAAGGGACAGGAAGGATCCTTGCATGAGAGTTCCACAGGCTGTTTATCCATAGTACGTGAAAGGGAGCTCAGAGGCAAAAGACCAAGTACAAGGACGATGCATGACTTATATATGGGGGTGGGAAGAGCACCAGGACCGAATGGGCGGAGGGCACATTGTGGTACATGGGTGGAGTTGGGGTACAGGAACTAATGGAGAAATGGTGAGGGAGGGAAAAGGGAACATGGGCCAATGGGAAGTGGGGGAGGGAGAACTCTCTGGATGAGGGACATGTGAAGTAGAAAGGGGGCAGGGAAGCCAACTGGGACAGTGGAACTGAGGTAAATTAGCATAATGAAATAGGACACCTTGTGGGAGGTCCCAGCCCTGCCAGCCTAGGAGGATGACCACTGCAGCCTCCCCCACACCAGTTCACTGACTACCACACTGGAGTACCTTTTTCTCATTTGGACTTGAATGTCCACCTGCCAGGCAGCTCTAACGTGTTAAACGCAAACCTGTGTCTAAGTCAGATTCCAAGTTCAAACGCAGCCATCACCAAGGACACAGCTGCTGAACAGGCAGTGTAAGAAAGAGATGCAAACCAGAATGGTAGGCAAACACATTCAGATTTTGACACTTGAGATGTTTATAACCTAGACTGTTTACAGGGAGATATCAAACATCATTTGAAGATCAACAAGTAGTCTTGCAATGAAAAAAGCAGGAGAAAAAACAGCAGTAAAACTAGGTGTGAGATGCCTCTGAGCCTGGTCACCTGAAGGATGGTTTACAAAGGATGACATAAGTCTGACAAATCCTTTCAGTTTCTATGTCATTAGGAACTGCAAAATCAGACAAACTAAAAATACAACCTGATTTCTGGTGCATGTGAGACTAAATCCATTGTTCTGTCCCCACTTGGCCTGCAGGATGTCCCAGTCTGCCACGGCTTCTGCTTTTTTTTGTAAGTAAACTGTGTAGGGAACTTGCCACACAGAAGTCCCTGCTGGGAAATGCTAGACATTGACAGCAACCACAATCTTGAAAGCTTAATGAGTAACTCTTCCTGTATATCCTACACAAAGAGGATATCTTTGAGTATACCAAATTGAAAATACCATATCTCATTTTGTTGGAGCTCACAGCCCTGTTCTCTAGTGCTGTGTGAACAACAAATTCCTGGAAAAACACTCTCAAGGTGAGGATGTAATACATGTGCCTGTGTTTGCATGTATACACATTTATATAGAGAGACTGTTAAAGTACCTGTACCAGAAAGAAATATGTGACTTGTTTCTACAATGTTCTTCTCTGCACAAGAGGTGAGGTGTGGAATACAGTGCCTTTAGGTGAGGTTGTCTTATCTCACATACTTATATACAATTAAGGGGACTCAAGGCTTACCTGATTTTAAACCTTGTACAAAGCTGTCAGGCCCAACGCTCCAGCTTTGTGCCTGTGCCTTGATGACGCTGGAATCTGTGTGTCAGGATATCCTCAGTCTAAGTGATTTTACTGGGATTTGGTGATTTGGGCTTTCTAATAGTTGCTGGTCAAAGGGGTTCACCTATTCTGCATAGAAATATGCACATTTTAATTTCTTGTCCCCATTTCTTGATGAATAGGCAGCCTTGGAAGGCAGTCAGAGCACTTCTGTTTGGTGCCACTCTCGGCCTGCAAAGTCTGGAGCTGGAGCAGGGAGCAGAAGTGAGCCTGTGATCATGCTCTTGGCAGTACAGCACAGACTCACAGTCTGGGTACCAGAGCAGCAGCAGGAAACAAGTGTGTCCAATTTCTGTACAGGATGTGATTTTCATGCTCATCAGATCGTGGAAGCCAGAATAAATAGAACTAATGATCTCTTGGGACCATTGCAGACAGTGTGAGTGGAAGTTCTTCGGTAGAGAACTACACTTTCCCCCTCTACGTGCCCTGAAATGCCCTCACCAAGTATACAAAGAAGGAAAATTCTGCTGTTATCCTACGCTTTCTCCAACCATCCTCTACATCAAATGATCACAAATGAAGGAAGGATGAGATTGGAAGCAAAGGTAGGAAGAAAAGTTCAGCACTCCCACTGGAGAGAGGATGCTCTGGAATAATCACTACTGAACCTGGTGCTGCTCCTGAAGACTGATCAATATTCAGAGTAGTAAAGGGGCCCAGAAATCTGGAAATTACCTAGAGAGGAGCAAGATGCACAGCAGGACCCTGTCATAGCTTGATATGCCCAAATCTTGGAATATGTGCTGCTGTGCTCCAATTTACAGCATCCTCGAAGGGATATATTAGCACTCTAGGGTGACAAATTCTCAAGAGTTCAGTATCTTGTTTCCCTGATTCTCTATTTTTAGTCTCCAAACCCAGGGCAGTTTGGAGGAGTGGTATGTGCTGAGGTCCCCCCCCCCTTCCTTGCTGAGGAGCAGTGAGGGAGTTCGGATGACACAGACCTGGGCAGCAATGCCAGGTTTTAGAATTAGGCAGGGGGAAGATAGGGAACAGTCCCTCGAGCAGGAGAGACTAAATAGATTAAGGCTTTCCAGTCTTCCCTTCTTGGGACCTGGTCAGATCCTTGGAGAGGTAGCTTTGAGTGCTGGAGTGCTCTTGGGACTGTGGATCATGACTTAGAACAAGGTCTGGTTTTCTCTGCTGATTACAGAGCATTTGTAATTCTGACAGCACCATGCCCCTCTCCTCAAGATCCCACATGTGTATCTCATCCTACAAATTCTGAGCTCTGATTCTGAAAGGACCCACTACGGAGATGGCAGCTACTTATTAAAGATCCAGTCTTCACAGTAGAAAAGGAACTGGAAAAGAAATTAAAATTTTAATGTTAGTGATGGTTTATAGAAGAAAAGCAGTAAGAAACACCTTTGGTGTGAGACTGATATTAAACTATTTTTTAAATTACTTTTCCTCCTTTGAAATCAAAAAATAATTAACTCTGAAGGGCTGGCAATGTAATACCAGCTCTGAGTGGTGGTGCATATATTTAGTTATTTTAGTTGTCCAGTTCTGAGAGATCCCAGGGGACAGAGTTTATAACAAGTGTATTATCTCCTCATCAAAGAGGTTTTTTTTCATTTTAGAGGAAAAGCATAGCTCAATAAATGATGCTCACCAAGTCCCAAACTAATTGAAGTCGGGAAGGTGCTCCAGAGGCCATCCAGCCCAAGGCCCCACTAGAGCAGGCCCAATTAAAGCAGGGTATTTATGGCTTTGTCCAGCAGAGTCATGAATAGCTCCAAGAAGAGAGATTTCCTAGTTTTTCTGGACTCTTATAAGACCCTTATAAGGATAAAGGAGCTTTTCCCACACCACATCCGAATTGCTCGCATGCCACCTCATGCCTGTTGTCTCTGCTACAGTGCATCTCCAAGAAAAATCTGGCTCCATCTTCTCTATGCCTTTCCATTGCAGACAACATTAAGATCTCCCCATACCTTCTCTTACATCTGAACAAACCCAGTTCACCCAGCTTCTCCCCATATGTCACACGCTGCCCTTCCCTAACCATCTTGGAGACCTGCTGCTGAACACCGTGTTAATGTGTTTCCTCACTGGGGAACCCCAAAATGGAGAATATACTCCAGGTACATTGTTAGGTTGGGTGAAACGAACTGATTCTGCAGTTGGAAGCCCCAAGTTTAGTGTTAGCAATAAGCCCCCGGCCTCAGGATAAGAAGTTTCCATCTCTCTTGCTGGCAATACATGCCCATAACCACACCAGGGATTTTGCAGTGTGACAGGAATGCTTTAAGAAAAAAAATAGGTTTCAGCAGATAATTAAAAATAAAAATAGGTGTAGGTGTCAGATCAGCCATGAGTCCAAACTGTCACAGGTCCAAGCTCTAAATATCCTTTGAAATGCACACCACAGCAAAGGAGGCAGCTGGACACACAGTTGGGATGCATCCTGATGCGAGCAGTCCTGCCAGCGTGGGAGCACAGCCCATTCCCATTCTGCAGGATGACCAAGGCAGCAGCAGATCATGGGCGAGAGGAGGAGCGGGTCTGGGACTCTGCAGCTGCCCTCCGTGCAGGAGGGGGTGTCGAGGGAAAGCTGCTGCGGGAATCACATCACAAAAGAGCTGCAGGACTACAGGTGCACAACCCCTGACGTTCCACACCTCTTGCAGGTGGAAGAGAAAAGACGTGGGAATTGATGCATCCAGGCAGCCTGGAGCCACTGGGGATCCTTTGTCTCTGGGCCGGTCTTTTTCTCAGCAATGATGAGAGTTCAGCAGATCCCTTTTCTGGAGCTGAGTGTGGGCGACGGGGGAGAGTAATGGAGCGAATGCAGGGGGTTTTAAGGAGCATCAGCTGAGTGCATTGACTTGGAGGCAGAAAGAAGTGCTGAAGGAAAAGTGAGGGGCAGTGGAGTGGTCCCTCCCTGCCACCATGCTGCCATGCTGCTGCTGCTGGCAGGCAGTGGGGTTAAGTCTTTGTATGGCTTGAAATAGCTTGTAAAATATTGTCAAATGGCTTGAAATTGTCAAGGTGATTTGGATTGAAGTACAGACTTTCAGTACTTTTATTATTTATCTTTGCAAATTGATGGGGTTTTTTCCCCTCTATTAATCAGGCTGTGACTTCCTGGGTATTTTGTGATACATCACTCACCTTAATTATTGTGTCATGTAGAAATAAGCAAGGGGCTGGCAGCCAGAGAAGATTTTGCTATATTATGCATGTAGATATACATATTCCATTTTACTCTAATGAACTCTTCCAGGTATGTGAAAGGCCCAGGACACCAAGAGACAGATGCCAATGTAGAGAATGTGTTTTTACAGCAAAACCTGTTGTTACAGCCAAGTTCCCATGTCCAGAAGGTTGAATTATCAGGAATAATTTCCATCCCATTGTTCACGACATGTGCATGGAGGATGCTTCTCTTCATAGCCATCTCTCATCCTCCAGTATTCACTCAGTCAGAGTTATAGCTCTGCCATTTTACAACGTCAGAAATCCTCCTGAGAAGCTATTTGCAATGCATATGAGTGTTTTTTAATTTAACATTTGTTTTCAGGAGCTAACAGGCGATTGCCTCGAAAGAGGAGAATGAATGTACCCCACAAAACTCACATTGGCCTCACATAACTCATCAGCGTTAGGAGACTCCCTGCATGGTGCTGCCAATATTGTTAAAATGTCACCTGTTATTTATGCCACTGCAGCCAAACGTGACATTTACGGCTGTAAATGAGCAGCAGGCTTGACGAACAAGTGGAGAGGCTGGGTCCCCGTGCCTGTCGCTGCCCTTGGGCTGCACTGCCTGCCGCAGCCGAGCCCAGGCACACCCGGCACCTTCCGCACTGCTGCCGCAGTCTCACATCCCATAAAGTTCGTGGCTAAATTGAAAAGCGCTTACTCCTCTTTAACTCCAGCACTTAGTGCTGCCTCTGTGGTTTTTTGGAGGGAGGAGCAGCAAACAACCCTGCTGCTAATGAAGAGTTGAAGTTTGGGGCAAGAGTTGAAGTAAAGAAGCAATTCACCATAGGTCATGTATGGAAAATGCCTCTGCCTGCCTGGGGCTGTTGTGTTTTTTCAGTGCACAGGGTTTTTTTCTGACACTCCTGAAGCTAAGCTGCCAGCAGGGTATGAACTCAAAGGATTCAATTACAGCCTATCTACTCTTCATCAGGGGTGCCCAGGCTTCCTCGCCCTGCAAGCCATGTATTGACCCCCCGGGCAGTCCTGTGCTGCTCTACACAGAACTGCTGAGGACATCCATGGGTGATGTGCCCCAGTGATAAATGACCCATCTGCGTACCCTGCCTCAGCACCCAGCCCTCCAGTGGCACTTCCAGGCTTGGAAGTGGCTGTTGGGTCCCCAGCTCCTCAGGTTGCCAGACCTGACAGCCCACCCTGGTATCTGGGGCTTGGCTGAAAAACAGAGTCCCAACAAAGGAGCTGGATGCTGCAGGTTTGGAGCCAGCACTATGGAAACCATCTTAGACTTGCAGGAAATGATGGATATATTTTCTTTTAGGATGGGTAAAAACAAGTCCCTTGGAGAGCTGGTTCCCTCTGTGGAAGCACCTGACAAACTCCACTGTGTTCAGACAGACTACTTCTGAGCCTGCAGGAGTCTATTTGGTTCTTTCCAAGGACAATTGCTAGAGGTCGGCTACAGTTAAATAGTTGTTGCAAGGAAAAATTTTAGCATAGAAATAAGAACATTGTGTTTGAAAAAACCAATTAGATTCCTCCCGAACCCACAACTTGTTCTATGAGAGGCTTTATGGTCTCAAGTCCATCTTAGTAAAGACAAGAAGTGAAAGTGACAAGCAACAATTATTATTGCAAACCTTATTATATGTAACAAATGAGAATAACAGAAAGTCTGGTGGCTGTACAAACAAGTCACCAGCTAGGAAAGAGACAGCTGATAGAAGAAGATAAAACATTAATGAAAAAATCCTGGGTTTAAAGATTAAGGACAAGAAGGCATTATTTAAGTATACTAAGACCTAACGAAATCCTTGCAATCATACAGGAAAACAGGAATCATAGGGACCTCTTGGATCATCAAATCCTCATGGTATCTATATTGCCATACCAAACAATCCTCTCTGTGGAAACAGCGGTATTAAAGTAGATCTTTTTGTTCCCAGATGCCAAGGGATGGAGGACTGTGTAGACATTTTAGAACCTGGTATTTTGGTTGGTTATAACCTCCTTGTGATTTCATATTTAAACTTTTTTGTCAGCATTTCACACCCATTCTCTCTCTGACAAAAATGCCACTCACCAAATTCAGTAATGTCTCTTCCCTTTGTTAGTCTCTGTAACTCCCTGTGTTAAAGGTGGCAGAATTGCCAATTGTGATAACACAAGAACAAGAAATATTCATTGAATATTTATGTTGCGTATTTGGAAAGAAATGGGACATGCTTATTTCACAGAAGGAAGAATTACATTCTATCCCATCAGTAGCAATGGAGGATACAAGCAGCCGTCACAGCAATGCACAGAAGTACCAGAAAACTGGTGACCAAGAATATTGAAAGAAGTGTCTGAGAAGCTTCCTGAAACACTGACAGTATTTGTAGAACATATTGAAAGACAGGGAAAGCTGCAAAGGGCCAGAGAAGTGAGTGTTGGTTAAACAGCATGACCCAGGGTTGTCCCCAGAACTGGGGGCATTATGTATTGGGCACTGCTCACCTGCATGTGCAGAAGATTTGGTTGCAAGTCTGTCTGGTCCCCCCACAGGCAGACTGGGCACCTGTGCAGCTGGTACTGTGTGCCTGGTGTCATGCTGATCATGTGCCAGCCAGCAGCATGCCAGCCCTTTCAAACTGAGAGTCCTTAACTGGATTTCCCAAGTCTAATCAGTCTGTCACTAGTCCCATGAAAAATTATTGTTAGCACATATGGGAGGTGAATAAAGCATTAATGAATGGGAGGATACTCAATGCCAGCATGTGGGGAGCTGGGCAGTGGCCCAAAACCAAGAGCCTTTCTTTCTTCCTGAAAGGCAGCAGCCAGGAGATCTCTCTGGTTAGGGTGACTGGATTGGTTCATCCCAAGATCCTTTGTTCCCTCACATTATGGATGCACCTTTTGTTACTGTTATTAGTTTTGTATCTCTCCTCCCCTTTTCTACCCTATATGCCTCCCCTTCCAGATTGTTCTCCCT
>VZRO01005640.1:340221-365331 GCA_013397915.1 Daphoenositta chrysoptera | reverse complement strand
TTGCTACGCCGTGCCACGCTTAAAAAGGCACCGCAACACCAGCAAATGCTGAAACCTATTTTCTTAAAAGCAATCAATGAAACCTTTTATAAAAATGAGATTTTTAAAATTTATCTGATTAAAGTTATCTTTATAGATCACTGGAAATAAGAGACATCTATTTGACAGTTGCATGTGTCCTTCTCATTAAAAAAAAGACAATTAAAAAATCAGTGCTAGGACTGCACTGGTGAAATTAAAGACTGGCTCATAAATGTCCAAGTAATTGTCAAAAAAGAGCTCAGTCAGTAGTTTTGATGACAACTTCAAGTTTAGTCCAGAGAAGATCAAGAACTGACTTTGGTTGTGATCTATAAATACTCACAAGGGCAGCACTTTCTGGCAGTAGATAGATCTGTCATCTAGCTAAGCTAGATTTGTAAAATAGTGCAGCTAAGAACAATGATACACAAGTTCCAGGCAGGAAGAAGAAAATACTTTGAACAGGGAACAGCTGATTATTAGCCAAGCTCATTAGGCAAGTAGTGGATTACACCAGTTTGAAACCTGGGACTGGTATTTGCTCAGATGAACTGTGTAGGCAGCCCCAGTGAGTGCTGGTGGCCACCAAGTCTGAGTTGGGGCAGCTTCCTGTTCCTTGCTATTTTGGATGGCAGTGTGGATGACAGAGTGCCCGTCACTGCATCAGGCTTTGTCTCCCTCTTTTCTTGGGGGTGTGCAGGGCAGCCACCAAACCCAGAGCAGAGATAACAACACCCATCCATGACACTCTTGCAAGAGCAATCGTCTGATTTTTGCCTGTGCACACTGTTTCCAAACAGCTGCCTGGGCTGTTTTCAGGCAGCTGCTTGCAAACACCGCAGACAGACACTTGAATTTTATTATCCCCTGTTGCACAGGAATCACTCAGCTAGATATCTGAGGTCATATCACATTACTTCTGGCACTGCAATGTCTGAAGTTACCTTGAAAAGGGAGGATGCTGCATAACCAATTCCCTAAGCATCAGATCTCAGTAAAAGACCACTACTGGGGCAACCTGAAAAGCACAAAATGATGTGTCAAGGATTAATTAGGACAGACTTGGCTGACCAGCAATGCCCACAGGACTCCCAAATGAGAACAAATGCTTTCCTGGTAGGAAGATCAAGGGTAGAAACGTCAATGCCTTGTGGGACCTTGCTGAGCCTCATGGTTGCTGCTCAGTGGATAAACAGACCTCTGCTTTTAAAACAAAAACATTGACAAAGGGCTAACTTGGAGTAGTTGTGGTAATGGCACGTTTTCATTAGCAAGAGGTGAAGGAGCATCAGAGCAGACCTGTGCAGTGAAACAGTTTGGGCTGGGGAGGCTGGTTCAGACCAGCTCTGGTTTGGACCCATGGACTGAATCACCATTAGCAGCTGGAGTATGTTAGGAGTGTTTCTGGGGCATGTCTTTGGCTTCCATTCCATATGGAAGGAATCTGCTTGTGTGCTTCAAGGCTGCTCCACTCTATAAGCCAAAGCAGTGATGCCTTAGATTTTAACTTTTGTATTTTTCAAAATCGTGTACTGCTGAGTGTGTAACTCTGAGGTTTCTTGTAGCCTGTTAATTTCTGTTCTCTCGTGCTGAGTAGTCATAACAAAGCCTCTCTGGGCCTGCTCTTCAAGGACACCTAGACTGTCCTAGGCCCAAAAAGTGTAAACTAAAAGCCTCTGAAAGGGGGGCAAGCTGAGGGGAATTACATCATTAAACTGAAGCTTTAATTGGAGAGTTAACCCTGGCTATGCAAATGAACCAAACCTATAAAAGTGTAAAGAACTCGTGACCTGTCGTCCATCTTGGGGTCCATGTTGGCAACAGCCTCTGGCTCCCAGGGTGTACCTTGAAGGCCCTTCAAATAAATACCCACCTTTATTCCTTTACTCCTGTCTGGTCTCTGTTTATAGGTGGCCTGTTAAGGCATCAGCAGGAGATAAGGCACAACCAAGAAAGTCTCGTCAAAAGCACGCGTGTAATCCGAATGAAAATGCTGAGTCTGAGACACCTCAGGTGCTCACAGTGCAGTGTGCAGGGGAATAATGGAGATGGATATTGGCACATCTTTTACTTACAAAGAAGTCGCTTAACAGGGAAACGTCTTTTCCCTTCAAGCCATCACAGATGGTCATCCAACTTTGTGAGGGTGCCAGACTCTCATGTCTGCTATTAAAGTAAGGGCATTTCTGTTCTGAATCGCACCATGGCTGATAATGACATGGGAAGGACAATTTTGCTTATTAGCTTTTTTCCCCTCCTTTACACAGGTACCTCGAACAAAATGCATATATGTACTACACAGCATCTTCATGTCATTGGAAGAAAATATAAATGCCACGAGTACCTTCTTCCTTGTATAGCTGACCCTCTCTGAAAATGCTGAATCTCAGCATAAAGAAGTGATAGCTAAATGCAAAATCAGTGTTCAGCATATTTTGCAGAATCTGATCCAAAGCCTGAAGAAATCTATGGAACCTTTTTTTATCTATGACAGGGCCCTGAACAGACTCACAGAGCAGTTTCCCACAATGTGAAGCAGACTGGCTTAGATGTACCATGATTGTAGTTTTCTCTACAATCTCCATGAAATGAAGGCATTCGTAGTGAGAGACAGACAGCATGTAGGAGAGATCTACCTACCTGTCCTAAAGATTTCAGCAAAAAAAATCAAAACATCTTGTCAGAACACACAAGATTGAGCCTACGAAGCTCTAAGCACTCCTTGAGGTGATGCTTTTGCCTCTTGTTGACCTCTCTGGAGAATTAAGGACAGTGTCAAATCCCAAGGTTTAGTGTGGCAGGAAGTCATTTTTCGTACTTTTTTCTTCTGTACTTCACTGTTTTTGTTGTGCTTTCCTCTGTTCTGGTTTTCTGAACGGTGTGTTGCAGGTAGGGAGGGCAAATGACTAAAGAATGCATGCCCAGACATTTTCAGTTAGATTATGACATGGCATGAATATGCTGCAATGGCAGGAGTTTGTATTCATCGTCACAGTTTCATTTCAATTCTTATTCTTTATCTGTCCATCTTTTCTAATACTCACAAGATACAAAGAAATGACATTGTCATAGCCAATTATATTTTAGGTAGGGGATGGTTACTGATGATCAAAGGCTGACACACTTCTTTTCACATGTATGGAAAAACATTTTAGTTATTCAGAAGCAGCACTGAAAAATCTACATCCCAATTAAGGTGTAAACTGTGTTTGCAAGGTGCAGGGAAATGGTTACAAGTTCCTTCTGCAGCGATTGCTTGAGAAATGGCAGGAATGGGCATTGTCACAGCAAAAGAGGGAGAAAACATCACAAATATGAATGGAATGGGACTAAGTGATACATCTCCACCCATCTGTGTGAATTTGTGGCTGTAGGGGTGGCAGTGGTAAAACCCCTTTAGATTTTTGCTGCCTGTGAGCAGGGATTGCTGCTAAACACCTGTAGGCACCCCAGGAAGCATGACTGCTGCAGCTGGGTCCCCACATGGCGTGGGGTACAAAGCAATGATCCCTCTTCCGACTAGAAAGCTTTTTCCCTTGCCTAGCATCAGCCAGCACCTTCATGGGCCTTCTTGTCCAATGGTCAGTCACAAGTGCTCATCTGCCTCTCCATCTTTTTCTAAAATCAGCTGAAAACATCACTGATGTTCCTTTCCTGTAGTCTCTCAACATCCTTCATTTGTTACTATTTGTTACACTACTATCTATTATTTAAAGCAGTGCCTGTAGTATTTAACCCACAGAGTATTTTTGGGATATGATTTCTATGAAAGGGGCTGTGCAGTACCACTCTGTTGAACTGTGAAATAGCAACATCCTTCTCTGTTGGAACAAACACCACCCATAGTTATTCTCAGGTGGTTTTGAAACCCATAAACATATGCAAACATGCATAGCATGCATACATTTGGGTCTGTGCACATACTTTCATGGGTCTACAGTATGTGTCAGAAGAATGTGATAACCTGCCAGATATTATGTAAAGCCTTTGCTCAGCTGCAGCTTTCTGCACTCTGTGATGTTTATCCTGCATCTTTGGCTACTCCATCACCACACCAGACTGTTTTACAAAGAGCTTTTGTCTGTGGTGCTGTGTCTCAGATCCCAGCCATGGCTTTTCTCCCTTCCATACCCATTCTGGCCACTTTCTCCTAAGCTTTCTCCTAGGTTTTTGATAGCAAATGTGCCCAAAGGATGAAACAAACTGGCCAACCAATTCACAAACACTGACTGTCTTCTTCAGCCCCAAAGACATTTGGTTTTCATTGTATTATTTTTATATATGAGAATACCAATATTTCTAGTTTGGGGTAAGACTGAGTCTGTTATTTCTACATGCCTACTATTCTTTCTGCTGATCCACCACAAGGCACATCCCAGCTGAATTTTCAGTCTCAGCAATCACAGGCTGTTGTGTGGTTTATTTATTTTTTGCCTGTGATTTGTCAGTGTCTCTCTGACTTCTCCCCACGCCACTCCTCTTCCTCTCATTCAGCCATAGGTTTGCAGAGCCCTGGGCTATGCCTGCTGTGTGGATCTGTTTTAGTTCCCTGTCAATTATTCCTCCCTGTTTACGGTAACAGCTCATATCACATTTTATTATTGTGACTCATGTGCCTTTCACATCATTGCTTTTCAAACACTGAATTTATTCTGAAATGTGTCTGGTTTTTAGTCTAGCTCCTCACTGTTTCCTAATCCCAGGAGGATTTTGTTGTTGGTTTTGCATCTTTTTTGCCAGCTGCAGCTGTGTCCATGTTCCAGGATTATTGCTCAGGTTTCTGTGAGAAACATGGAAATGTTTTTCCTTCTCTCCTCTGACCTTCCAACCCCTTTAGCTACTTCTGCCCCTACCTGCTCTCCCTTCTGAGTCTTAAGTGCTGTGCTCCCTTCCTGGCCATTGTGTTGGACACAAAGATGAAATGACCGGGGCGTGTGAAAGCGCTTGACAACGCTTCAATATTATCTTCTCCTGCAGGATATCACAGTTAACCCTGGGTCTCCACTTCTCTTTACAACTGCCTTATTTTCATTTTGAGGGAACTCAGCGCTTGCAGCAGCCTGGAATTAACATCTCAGCTGCTGCTATGCTCAGGCAGAGAGCCAGCTTCCTCTCCCAGCAGGTTGCCCAAGTGTCTCGCACTTGACCACCTGTATCCCTGCATGAGTGAGGGCAGCTCGGAGCTGTTTACCCCTCTTGCTGTTCCTCCACATCAGTGTCCCCTTCTGTCAGGGCCTGATTCCACCTGTGAAGCTGAATCTTTTAGAGGGCAAATAGGATCATTTGAAAGAAGAAGATCTTGCTACCCCCAAAGGAGGGAAGCTCATTTTTCAGATAGGCACTTTTTAAAAAACCCACTGTAGCTGATCTGGAGTGGGGAATGGGAGCAATGTACTCTGTTCATAATGTAAACAGGATTTAAAACTTCCCCAGATGCTTATACTTTTGCCAGCTCCAAATGATAAAAAGGCACACATCAGGTCTCAAAACACAAGATTGCCTTTAAAATTCAGTACATTGAAGAATATAAATTTTGAATGTTTATTCACTCTTCCCACTCAGAGCCTGGAATTGTATTTGATAGAACCTTTCTTCATTGAGAAAGGAAGCTTTTACCTCAGACACTGGAGCATGGAAAATGAGAAATGCACAGAGAGGTTATAGCTCAGGAACAGCTCAATGCTCCAGTAACTTTAGCAAAATGGAATTTTACTATTCCAGGGTTAAGGGTTTTGGGAAAATCAGGGAGAATAGAAGATAGGCCTGGATAGAAGAAGTAGGAGAAACCCCTGGAGATACTGATGGTGAGAAGAGAGGTTAGCTACTTCTACCTCCAAGACTCGCTGTCCCCCATCAATCCCAAAAACTCAGGCTCTTCTTTCATCAGCACCATGTAACTTGTCTTGCCACAGCTTAGGCAAAGTAGGCTGAAAAAGTATGACTTTTCTACCCCTAAGAACCTATTGTCCTTGGTGACAAGGCCTTCCCTACCTCTAGAGCCCGCTCCTTCTTATATCCCGGCAGAAGTCTCTCTGGAAAAGGATTTTACAGTGATCAGGATACAAGCTGCATGCATAAGGTGGGGGAGGCTGCCAGACCCACATTTTTTTCCTGTTCTTGGCAAAAACCACTAGGAGAAATTTGGGGAGCATTTCACCCAAAGTTTGTGTCTGGCCATTGCAAGAAGAGGGAGCATCCAGGAAAGTGAGGGCCCCACTGAGTTATCAGTGTCTTATAGAGCTGAGGAAGCTGGTTCTGAGCAGATTTAGTACTACAGATATGCCAGGGTAGCCACTTAAGTCAGGCATCAAAGATTTCAATCACAGCTTGTGGCTCTCAATGAACTTGGAGCAATTCACACCCTTTCTGTATCCCAGTGTGCCTTTTCTAAGAGACAGCAGGAGTGATATTCTTCTGTTACAGAGGAGCCATTGAGAACATATTAGTTCATGTTAATAAAGCAGCTAGATACCCTTCAGTTACTACAGGAAAGAAATGCAGAGTATTTTGGTTTACTGTGGTTGCACAAAGATTGAAACTCTTTCCTATTTTCTACCAAAAAGCATGGTACCTTTAGAAAGCCTTTAATAGCAGGAAGGAAGCAACAAGCCAAATCACAAAACAAATCTATGAAGTTACCAGTTCAACATGAAGACACAGAAAACTAAATTATAGGCTATTACTCAATGTAGCACCACTAAGTGCAAGCTGGGTAACCAGCTGAATAATCACAACTGCTGATGATTACTTATGAGCACTCCTGAAAGCAGTGTGACCCTAAATGTGATCTGCTGGGAAAGAATATAAGCCAACTGTTCCTTCCAAGAAATGAGATAGCTTCCAATCCATACAGATAATGGGGGACAGGGAACTAGAACACAAAGAGCACTACATCAATAGCTAAAAAAGAGGTAAGGAATTAATAAAGTAGTTGTTGTGTGAGCAGCTACAGCAAAATAAGGTGATAAATAGCTGACAACTGGGGCTTATAATGCATCTGAGAAGCCAATTTAATTATATTCTTTGACAGGATAACAAGCCTAGTGGACAAAAAATACTCCACAGTAGCTATGGCTATAGTTCCCTGAGATGACCTTGTGTGTGGAGTCCTGAAATCTGAACGGTACTTCTCCAACTCCAGCTCTCCTAGTGTTTGCCAAAGGCAGGGAAGTGTGTCCCACCATGGAGTATTTTGCAGCCAACACACACTCATTTTAAACTACACAGCTGTTCTAAGCATGTTTTCTCAGTCTCCAAATCTATGAAGGCCACTGAATGGAAAGTGGATTACATCACATCCTTTTCATAAGAAGGATCTGAATCCTAAACTTCAAACTACCAGGGGGGCTCAGGACCACAGCTATGCAGATGTTTTGCTGTTAGAGCAGGCAATAGAGGCGATGCACGTAATTTTGGTTTATTTACCATCAGATGGTAGTCAGCAGTTTGCTGGAGGTGGAAAAATTGTTGGAGCTGTGAACAAACACCCTCATCCAAATTCATCAGGAAGGCTATTGCTCAAAGGTGCATTCTTCCCTCCTCCTTGCCACCCACTCGCCTGCCTGATCTCCCATGCTGGGAGGTGGCATTGTTCAAGCACCCTGAGTTGTTTCAGCCAGCATGGGAGGAGCTCTTTCCCTGGCTCTCTATCAGGCAACTAGAAAGGGCTCCAGGAGAGGTGTAGAAGGGTGTAAATCTAAGACAGATGCTCTCTAAAGAGGAGCTCCATTTGGAACACCAGCCATGGTTGGTATATTGGCATTACTACAGTGAAATGTGTTTGTTCCCTGTGTCCTGGGTTTGGACCTACAAACACCATGGGTTCCAGTGGTTAAAAAAAGGATAGCTAGCACAAGGACTTTGTTAGCATCACTGCTAGGAGCTTAAAACCTGAGCCAAGTGTGGCATGGATGACATGGATCAGATCTGCTAACATACAGGCATTAGGAAATGCATGAACCTCACTGTGGTCTTGCTACTGGAAGGAGACAAAAGCCCATCTTCCTCGGAGAGGTCACACGAGAACACAGTTTGGTCCATTTCTCCAGAGAAGATCTGGAGCAAGTATTTGACTTCCCTGTCCCCTACTGGGTTTTGCTGTCAGTTGCATTCTACAGGACTTTGTACTCTCTCAGCCAGGTGGGTGGCATCTGTGCTGTGGTGGAGGAGCTGGAACTAGATGACCTTTAAGATCCCCTCCAACCTAAACCATTCCATGATTTTATGAGTCCTCTCTTATCTTTATGTTGAATGACAAGGAAACAAGAGAAGCTGTTTCTTTGTGAAATTGCAAACAAGTCTCTGCTACAGGAATGTCAACTGATTATACCTCTGCCGTGTACAAAGCCTGATGAAAAACAGCCAAACACCCAGGATTAGTGTTAGTGGTGGAGAATTAATCAAGGAGGTCTCCTGTCGTGCCCAAGCTACCCCTCTCAGCTTGAGAGCCTACCCATACCTGTGGAATAGAAAGAGGGAAGCATGTACATAACTCTGGAAGGTGAGGATACACAAAATGCAGGCTAGAAGAATGAGCTGAAATCAATTAATTGAAGTTCAACCCCAACAAATAAAGGAAAGGATGAATAAACATGAGTACAGAGAAATTGAGAGATCACAGAAAAGAGTCCTAGGGTTAATGAGAACATAGTCAAGGGGGAATTGCTAGATGAGGCTGGCACAAATGCACAAAATGTATTATCAGATGGATATTGGGATTAATAGGTGTCATGACTTTAAACAAGTAATGTAGCTGGAGAGTATTGAAGCATGTTTTGATCAGCACAATTCAAAACATACATAAGCCAAATGGATAGAAACAAGATGAAAGAATGCAAGAATCAGCAAATCTTAGCCTATTTTTTTGTTAAAAAAACCCCAACACTCAGTTGTAAAGCTTTCTTAATGGTAATATGACTAAGTCCCCTAACTATAGAGCTTAGAAAAATAGGACCTTGGTTCCCTTCATGAGGGAAAACGGAATTGGCCATTTCTAATTAGCCACATTTTCAGGAATTACAGTTTTGTTTACTCGTGGCTTCACGTGCTGTTTTTCTGCTTTATTCCCAAGCAGAACAGCTCCTAATATGTTATTGCTGTGACTGTGCCCATTGGCAGGCTCAGGGAGTATACACAGAGGCTTTAGAGGGGGTGAACCAGAGCTATGCAGTAACTTCTGGACTGGGGACAGGGATGCAAAAGTATTAAGAAAGGGAAGAGAGCTCTGCCTACCAGTCTCTAAATCATTGTCAGGCAGCCCACATTCTCCAGACTCAGACCAGGCCTTGGATGATCCTTGTACGTCCCAAGGCTGGCCTGGTGATTGTAAGGTGATTTCATGGCAAAGACCAAGTCAGACCATTTGCAAAGGTGCACGGGTGATGTGTGATACCTGACTGAACCAGCACCAGTGATGCCAGATTTTAGACAGGTGTTGCCAAACTCAGGAGGAGGACAAAGCCAAAAGTGATGAGCCACACCAGGAGGCACAGATTTAACTGATTTGGAGAAGCATAGAAAAGTCTCTGTGTCCCTGACAGCTGTAGCTGTGAGTACATCTGTCTGTTCTTCCACTTATATAGCAGCAGCTGCTATACCATGTCACCATATCCACAACAGTTTCAGTTTAGGATGGAGGTGAGCATGGACTACCACCTTGCAAAGGAACAGAGTGGGATGGAAGAGGAAAGAAAAAAATCCCAAGGGAGAAATAACTTAAATAAATTTACAGATAAAACACAACCAGGATATATTACAGGTAAGGATAGACACATAATGGAAAATTTTTCATCTTTATTTTAAAATTAGCTTGTTGCATTGCTCACTGCAGAAAAACTTTCTGAACACAAGCTGAACACAAACCCGTGGCTTTTCATTTTGAAGTAGATGTAACAGCAACAGCCCAAAGCAAAGTTGACCATGGAAACAAATTACAACTGGTTGACTTCAGCTCTTGGGAACTTGTTAACTCTTTCATTGATGGTGGTTAGTGGGGAGATACCCAGTTACCACAGCTACACTGCTAAAGGCCATCCACCTTAAGAGATGCTTACTCTGATTTCCAAGCCAAGTCTCGTAGTGAAGCAGCCCCCCTGCTTGATGCTCGTTCCCTCTAGAGAATGGCTGCATGCTCGCCCTGGCCATCCTCTGAACTCCCCACGGAGCTCCCAGAGCCTAGGGACAAAACCCTTTCCTTCTTTCTTCCTTTCCTTCTTAGTTCAATGCATGTTAAAACAAAAGCCCCGTGATGCAGCTCCAGCTGTTTTTAAGTGGGTACATACTATAAAGGTTGGTGGAGGCATTTAATTCTCCAGCTCTGTTTGCCTAGATAGTGTCTCACCTCACATGTTTCAGATCAGCCTCTTTTGAGGAGAGGAGGTGTGATATAGGTCGCACAGCCATGCAGAAGATGAGACTCTGTTACGCTTGCAAGACAGGTCTTAATTACAAAGTGAAAATTGTTATTTCATGTTAAAGTGGTGGGAGAAGATAAATGAAAGCAGAGGAAATACTCAGTAACTGCTGAAAAGGACACAGAACACCCAGACTCAAGGAGGTGTCTCATTAATTACTTGCTTTAGTCCCCTTTGGGCTCAGAACACAGCAGCAATAGAATTACTTTTGTTAGCAGCTGTGGATTCTGTTTTGACTAAGATATGTGTTTTCTATTTATACATTAATGGTTTTTGACATGTTTCTTTTTGGTGTGGGAATTAATTACCTACAATTTACCTAGAGACTGTACTTAATCCACGTGTCAATCATTCATGGTTTGTAGTGTTTCACAGACAGCAGCAGAAATAAGGACTATTGAGAGTGGAGCAATCCTGCCAGCATCCGTGGAGTCATTCAGGGCTACAGCTGTAAGTTACCAGCCCAAGTAGATATGTGATATTCAACAGCTGAATTTCACACCAAAAAGAAAGTACAATGAAGCAGTAGCTGTCACTGGACTGAAGTCTAGAGAAAATCTCTCCTCCTAGAGACCAGCTTTGTCATTGTATTTCACTTGTCCAGTATCTTCTATTGCAAGTCTTGAAGAAATCTCAGAGACAAATTACAGGAGTTAGTGAGTGACTAAGTTACAAAGATGTAGTAAAGTAAACTGGTGTCTTTCCCACAGATAAAGAATAGCTACTTCAGATTGGCAAGAGGCCCTAAGTTGTGATATCACCTCCTAACCCCAGTCAAAATGTATGACCAGAACTGTCAAGTGCTGCCTCATGAGAGAAGGAAAGCACTCAAATTTGAACTGAGGTCTGAGTTTCCTGAAATTTCAAAGACACTGTGGTCCAAGGGGCTTGTTTCAGAACTGCTCCTTGTAAAATGGAGTTTGTTACTCCCCTGAAAACAGCTTAGCCCTAAGAATCATCTACATCCATAACTACTTGCCAGGGAGGGAGGGTCGGGGGGAGCATCAATAATTGCAGCTGCTCTGGAGCTGGGACCCAGAATGCGGGTCTGCCTGTGTTATCCTCTTGCTCCCACCTCATTCCCAAAATAATGGAACACGAGACAGAGTAATTTGCTCACCTCTCCATCGTGCTTTGTCACTGCTACCCATGATCTTGGCAGTTTATATTTATCCAGGGAGAGAGGAGGCGAAACAAAAAACCAGAAGGAAAGATGGAGGAGTGGATGAGAAACTAACAATTTCTGAGACTGTAAAACCTGGCAGGCTTTGGTTTTATGGCATCATGGTGGATGGCTGCACAATGAAGAGCTGGCTTCAGTTGATAGCAATACTATCAGCAATTTCTCGTCCAGCTGGGAAAGGTTTTTTGTTAATATACATCATTATTTTAATAGCCCATGTGTAGGTGGTGAAGAATTGGATTTTTTTTAAACTTTTTAAAAACTTTTTTAAACCTTTTTTGCCTCCTCTCACCTTAAGTGAGAGGAGGCAAGCACAGTACACGAGAGAGAAACATGCAGTGTCAAAATGCTCTTTATCTATTATCCCCCAGGTCACACCAGCAGATCTCTCCCACCTCCCACCTACTGACTGGTCCTAAAGTTGAGAAATGTACCCTGCTCTGAGCACTTGGCTTTTTTGATGTATTTATTGTAAAAATTGAGCTAAAGGTGGTGACAAAATACCACTGAGTATATCTGTTAATCTCAGAGGTTTAAAATGATTGCTCAGCCTTTGTGTCCAAAAAAAATGTCTACATGCAGACCTTTTCCTATGGAAAGGAAACTGAACAGTGTTTGTTTAGTACATGATGAAGAGGAATGTGCAAAAAACCAAAACCCAGCAAGACAAGGCAATTAGTAGTTTTACTGTTAATACATGTAAATGCAATAGAAAACTTGAGCTTTGCACTCTGGTGACTCGGGTTTAAAGCACAGCCTGCTTCATCTTCACAAGGACATTTTCTCTACCCTAATGACAGGGACACCAGCTCCAGTGATGCTTTTTGTTGTGCCTTGCCCAGTGGCTGCTGAAAGCAGGTACCTTCCCTGCCCCAGCCATGCACTCCAGCGACTCCCCTGAATTAGCTTTAAGCTCTAGAGGTTCTGCAACAGCAGGGTGGGCTGAGTGAACAAGCTGATCTGGCAGAAAACTGACACAGCCAAAAAGCAAACAGTTTTCAGCGTGTTGGTCTGACTTACACACATGACCTCACAAGTTTTGACACAAAGGATGGAGAACAAGGCAAGGGAGAGATGGCTGGTGTAAGGGCAGAAGAAGTCAGGCCAAGAATGTCATCAGCAACACAGAGCCCAACTGAGTAGTCACCCATGACAACTTCAAGACACTCAGCGCAGCAGTCTTGTTGTTTGGGGTTCTTTGCCTCTTTATAAAGAAAAGGGAAGATTGATTGAAAACCTGTGTAGTTGGCCTGGTGCCACTCCCATAAATAATATAAAACCAGCCCTGTACTAAGCTTGCTGGCCCACAGAGATGGGCACAGAGGTGGTAAGGACTCCTCTGCACTCACCATTGGGAAGGACAGAGAGCCACTTATCCTGCTGGCAATCCACTGTACATCTCCAAACAGAGTACAGCATGGGGTGTCTCCAAGGATGGCATAGCGTCCTGATTTCTGTGCTTTTGATCAGCCACATTTGCTTAGGATGACATAAACTTTCCAACCCCTTCAAAGTGGCTTTTATTTCTGAAATGTTTTGTGGTGGTTCCATATGCTTGGCCCTAAAACTCTTTTTCCCTCTGCACATTCCCTGGGGGTGATTTTATCCGCACAGATTCAACAAACATCAGGACCCTGACAAACACAGTACTGACTGGTGTCACTCTCCTGTCCAAAATAACATCTCAGCTTTCATCTGACATAATTTTAGGGCTAAAGAGCTGTCAACTTCAATTCAGTATGACCAAAACAGAAAGCCAATTTTGATTTTTCCCATTCTCCCCCACCTTATGTTTTTTCCCCTCCTTCTCTATTAGTCCCTCTTCTCTTCCCCAAAACCCTGAAAACCTATGGCCTTCTAACATCAGTGACTAGTCTGAGTCAGTTTTTCCCCAAGTCTCTCGCCCTGTTTGTTTTTAAGCCTTGCTGCCTCCCATTGCATATTCTAAAATCTACTCTGTCCTGTTCATTGACTCAACAACATCTGTCAAATGCAATCAGTTTGTCAGCTCCTGTTTCTACTACGCCAGCAAGAACAAAGATTTTACTACATTCTTATCACACTAGTATCTTTCTACTTACAAGCCAGAGCAGCTTGTGTGGTGAAAGAAAGCGTAGCCCAAACCCGATGTTTCCAAAAACATTTGTGATGCAGCCAGAAAAAAAAACCTACAAGAGCTTCTTGCTCCATTAATACTATATCTATGAGTTTATGCCAGGCAAAAACTGAGATTCAGTATGTTTTTAAATTTGAAATTGTCAAAGCTTACTTAAAATTAATGCAATATCTTTATCTCAGCTTGATAGCAAGGGGTTGAACAGATGGTGTTTTGTATTTAGAGGTGATTTTAATGTAATACCAGAAAGATTGTTTTACAGGGCCTTACCTACCTCCAGGTATTTTATGTGTAATTGTTCCTAGAAGTTGGAAAAAACTTCAAAGTCAAGTTGAGGTCAGCTTAATTTTGCTATCTTTCCTGATGTAAAAGAACATCTAAATAAAATATAAGGATCCCTTTCTTTCAGGAATGATTTTGTGAGGTAGGATTCTCCCAGAGCTCAATGAAGAGCCTTTGGGGATTTCCCTGCTGGATGAGTCTAGTGTGGAGGCTGTGTGAGCAAATGCCTTAGAGGAAATGAGAATAGAATAGCTGCTTAAGAAGATTAATGACTGGATTCCTTAAAGCTACTTATGGGAAAGGTGATCTCTGATGTGTGAGCCAAAGACAATTAATTAAAATGGGTCAATTAGACTGTCAAACACAACATGTATCCAGAGTTCAAGCTTTTATGTATTCACACCAGAACCAAAATCAAGGGAGAGGGAAGACCATCTCGAATCATACAGGCTAGAAGATGAATATGAGTTGCTGAAGAGGTAGAATACTTCCCCCAGCTTACAGAAGCTCCACGCTTGTGAGCAGGTAAATGCTGATGTGTTAAGTCCACTCATTGGTGTAGAGGACAGTATTTGCCTGCATCTTCAACATCCTTCAGTGTAACAGAGCCAGAACAAACCACAGAGACAGAAATATGCGCAATTTAACACTTGTGGTGTTTTGACCCTGGCTAGATGCCAGTGCCCATGAAAGCTGCTCTGTCACGCCCCTCAACTGGAGAGAGCAAGGGAGAGCAAATATAATGAAAGCTCATGAGGTGAGATAAAGATGGGGAGTCATCACTCACTGATTACTGTCATGGGCAAAACATACTTGATTTGGAGAAATTAATTGAATTTGTTACCAATCAAGTCAGAGCAGGATAATGAGAAGTAAAACAAATCTTAAGAAAACCTTCTCTCCAGCCCTTCCTCCTTTGTAGGCGTAACTTTATTCCCAAATCTCTACCTCCTCCCCACTAGCAGCGCAGGAAAAAGGGAATGGGGGTTACGATCATGTGTTGTTTTTGCTGCTGCTTTCTCCTCAAGGAGAGGAGTCCTTCCCCTTCTGCAGTGCTGGGTCCCTCCTATGGGAGACAGTTCTCCGTTAATTTCTCCAGCATGACGCCTTCCCATGGGCTACAGTTCTTCACAAACTGCTCCACTGTGAGTCCCCTGCAGGATGCCAAGTCCTACCAGCAAACCTGCTCGAGTGTGGGCTCCTCTCTCCACAGGGCCACAGGTCCTGCCAGGAGCCTGCTTCAGTGCAGGCTTCCAATGGGGTCACAGCCTCATTCCAGCATCCACCTGCTTCAGTGTGAGGTCCTCCATGGGCTGCAGGTGGATCTCTGCTGCCCCACGGACCTCCATGGGCTGCAGGGGGACAGCCCGTCTCACCAGGGTCTTCACTACAGGGCTGCAGGGGAATCTCTGCTCTGGCACCTGCAGCACCTCCTGCCCTTCCTTCTCCACTGACCTTGGTGTCTGCAGAGTTGTTCCTCTCACATATTCTCACTCCTCTCTTCTCTGCCTGCAATTACTTCTGCCCAATAATTTTTTTTCCCTTCTTAAATAAGTTATCACAGAGGCCTGGCGTGCTCAGCCTGGTCAATGGCAGGTCCATCTTGAAGCCAGCTGGCTTTGGCTCTGTCAGACATGGGGGAAGTTTCTGGCAGCTTCTGAAAGAAGCCTCTCCTGTAGTCCCCACCCTCTTACCAAAATCATGCCACACAAACCCCAATGCAACACTGAAACAAAACCTTTTCCTATGTGGAGAACTCAAATCACAACTATGTGAGCATAGAGGATGTGAGGAACTAAAGCCTTTTTTAGCTCCTGTGTAAGGAACTAAAGCCTTTTTTCCTTCTAAATAAACACAGTGGCATCAGTAGCATCAAAATAGAAAAACCTTAAAGCATTGAGGATGCAGAACAGATTAGATTTTAACACAAATCTCTGGAAAGATAAACTCACCTTGACAGAATGAGTTTTGGTGAGACTGAACTAAATGCAGTGATCAAAATACTAAGTCAGTCAGTTATGTGATATATTTTAAAGAATAGTCTGACGAGAACTAGAAACATTCTTTGTTCCATCAGTCACTCGAAATACATTTCCTTCCAAATGTGTCTAGAATCTGTCCGAGCATCAGTGTATGTAAATTCAGAGATGAAAGCAATAATTCATACTGGTAGGAAAGCATAAGGCATTTCTAGTATGAATGCCAATCATCCTCCATAGGTTATGTTGCTGAGTGATGAATAGGATGTGAACGTGCACTTGATCAAAACTGAGCATTTCGGAAGGCACACAATCAATAAAATGTCTGGGGATCTTAATATTCAAAATGAGTGAGAACTTTGGTTTTACAGCTTTTCTGTGAGCACATGGTACAAGCAAAGCAAGGACTGGGATGTTGTGTTCATGTTAACCAAGAACAGAAAGCTTAGACACGCCTCCTCCTGGTTTTTCAAAAAATGCTGGGCTTGTAGTGAAACAGAGTCTGTGCTGTCTGGGGGACAAGAGCCTTTGATGAATCACCCAAACTCCCACAGCCCAGGCACCACTAAGCAAACTTAAATACCAAATAAATTACTGTTTGTATCCGTTATACCTATTCACCTTCAAACCTGCCAACAGGTGAAACAAATGACTAAAATATGTGACAAATGAGTTAAAGGTACAATACTTTGTTTTGGCTGCGTGTTATTTAATAACTGCCAGATTCCTGGTGTTATCCTTTAGACCAGGATTTATAGTCTTATTTATTTTACAGCGATGAGAAAATAATTCTCAAAAATACAGAAAACTGAATTCTATTAGGAAGAAACTATCAAAATGTTCCATATGATTTATCACTTTGAACACTTCCCTAACACTGGAGCCAAAGATTAAAAGTGATTTTCCTTGTGGATAGAGATGAGCATGATGTGACGTACATGAGTGGGCTATGCAATTATTTGCTACTCACTTAGAAGAACAATAGAGAGAATGACTTTTTAAATTCTTTTCCTGGATTTGGGTAATAAAGCATGGTTTGATGACACAGGTGGGATAAGTAAGCACATCAATCTGGTGTATTCCACCTAGAAGGTGGTGGGTCTGCCTGAGAGAGACTTGAATTTGCAATGGGGGACCATGGTCTCTCCCACATATTTCAGAAAACTCCTCCTGCAGCTTCTTGGGACACTACCTCAATTCAATGGTCATCACACAAAACTTGAGATGTAAGACAGTTGTGCCTAATTCTCCACTGACAAATGCATCAAACCTCTCTAAAAGACAGAAGTGGAAGTCAGTGACAGTTATTTTGGACCAGTGTGAGTCAATAGGAAGACTGAACGAGTATGTCAGGTTTAGAGGATGATTCTAGTAGAAATAAAATGCAAGCAACATTTGGAAAAAATAATTCTTATCTTTTCAAAGCAGATATTTCCTATTCTAACTTACATTTGGATATTTATTTAAATATATTTAAAATATATTAACATTATTTTGAGCTTCTGAACTGGAAAACAAATTATTTCTGTCACTCTAAATACTGATTATATGCTGAAGAATTAAGCTCAGATCTGTCCTGAGGTGGATTCTCATTTCCTCCAGGCTTGAAGAAATGGCCATTAATAGGATTGCACACACAGAAATTGCTGAGGGACAGACTTGGTGTTCAGCATTGTGTTGCAGATCAGCACTGCACTAACTTCTTAGCTGGAAAAGCACTTTGCAAATATCCACTACCTGAAGGATGCAGATGGGATAGCAAGGATGCCAAGCCCCTGAGACAACTCAATCCAATCCAATCCAATCCAATCCAATCCAATCCAATCCAATCCAATCCAATCCAATCCAATCCAGGCACTACATACCAAAATATATATCACACTGGCATAAAGAAAATCCCTGACTGTAGGACAGAACAAGGGCTGAGGAATAATACAGATGTCATTTCTGGCATGAAGAAACATTTTTTTTAACTTTTAGGACTGATCAGATTTCCATTGCTAACATTTCTGCCAGACTTCCTTTCAACAAAGTATCGAGACTAGGATGGAATATTTCATAGAATACTTGCAGAGGAGACAGAATGGTCAGATCTGCCTTCACTTCGCTCTTAAATTAAGATTAAAGGGGGGAAAAGGAAGGCATAAGAGCCATTTCAGTGAACAAATTCATCCATGGAATAGCTCAACATGACATTAATTCTTAGACAGGTGATTAGGTGGTTTGCAGTCCTGTGCTGAAGGACCTGGCTGTGGTCAGGATGTGGTTCAGGTTTGGGGGATGGTTTGGGAGGCAGGGGTGATTCTATAGAGCAGCAGCAAGGTTTTTTTCATAAACTTCATAAGAGGGTTGAAAGTCAGACTGCAGGTAGTATTTGTTCCCCGGAGTCTTCTGGTTAGCTTGTTTATCATGAAGAATTGTTTAGTTAAGAGACAAGGGTATTGGTCTTGCAGGTCAACAGCAATGTGCAGAATATATCAATGTTAAAAATGAAAGATGCGGACATAACACTGAGTGCTGTTAATGACAAAAGGATTGAAATACTGGAATGTGGGCTCCACTTTACCTTTGCTCTTCTTCTCTCTCTCTGCTTCGATCTTTCCAGTTTTTTTTTATGCAAATATCGACACTCTTAAGGGCCATCCATATGAAATGCAATCACCTGCTCTTGGATCAAGACTTTTCTATGAAGATTTTTCACACATAGGCCAGAAATGTGATATCCGATGTTTTGTGAACTGACACATTGTATTTTTGGTTCCTATGATTCATCAAACTAGGTTGAGTGAATGGACATATTTACCCTGTAATTTAAACTGAAGGATATTGAAGGGCAGCTGAAATTTCCCCCATCTAATAAGAAGTCTCTTTTCTGTATTGGAAGAAACCTGCCCAAAAATGCAAACTGTGTTGATAGCTTTTCTGTAGACCAAGTGCAGATTCATTAAATTTACTTTTTTTCTTACAAACTCCTGATGTTTTTATATGAATTCAAAGATTGTATTTCAAACTTGCAAGACTGTGGGTTTGAAAGCAACCAAAACAAGTAGCCCAGTCCTAACTGAGACCTTTGTTAGGGCAGAATCTAGTAAAGTGAGTTAACAATTTGCAATACATTGGCTGTCACTTCAAATGTCAGTGATAATTTGCAAAACACTCAGAGCAATAATGGAAAAAGGCATAAAACGTCAAATTTGTAGCAAAGCTGACAACAGAAAGAATATTCACTGTGAATTACAGTCTTCCTGACTAGCTAAAGCTCTTACTGATTCTGCTTTAATAAAGGATATTCTCCTCTCAAGGGATTTAAATACAGTAGATTATCTAACATGCTTAACTGATGCTTGAAATTCCCTATCTGAAAGCTTATCCTTGATGACTTGGAAATCTGTGATCTCTTGCTAACGTGTCTGGGAGGGTGACTGGTCAGTTTGGTGATCTGACTGTTACCTGGATAGGTGCACATTTGGTCAAGGGCCCAAACATTCTCTTGAATTGAAAAGCTAGTGGCTATCCCATTTTCATAGATGTCTTTTTTTTGGAAAGCTGTTCTGAGAACTATTAATGACTGACATTGAAAAGGCATCAGCTCCTGCTGTTTTGCAGCTACTAGAGAAGATGAAAATGTTCGGAATGGAAAACATCCACAAAAATATCAGATATGTATATATTGATCAAAAGTCAGACATATGCTTGGTGGAAATTAAAATTCAGAGTAAGAAAATAACAACTCTATTTTCTGAAAACCTGTGCCAGTTACTAAAAATATTTTAATGAACCATTACACCCTCAGATACATCAGATGTGCACAGGCTGGATTGCAAGCCCAAGTCATTAGAAGTTCAAATAGCCTGGCACACAGCAGGACCTGGGAAAGCTAGACAGTTTTGTCTAATCCTTATGGAGGGGTAAGAGGGGAAAGAGGTAGCTAAACTATGTGACAGACAGGGATCTATAAAATGAAGTGTTAGGAAAAGGGATTAAGAGGAAGAACTAGAAAACTGTGCATGACATACAATGCAAGTTGGATGCAGAGAGAAGACCAAAAAGTCAGTCTGAGAACGACAATAAAGGTGGATAAGAAATCTCTGGCAACGTGGTACATGGCATATATTAACTACCCTAGTGGAGACCGAGCCTCTCAGACCAGTCGTGTCTCCCAGGCTTGACATTGACATGGCTCCCATTGTCTTGACTAGAAGCCAAGTTAATCTCAGTTATACATCCCAGAGCTTTGCAGACTTGCTATAGTAAAAAAGCACATTACTGATGTGCAGATAGTAGTCACTGAGCCTTTAGCTCCTCTGTGGCTTCTGTAACACCTTGGACCCCACAACTTGTTAGAAAAGGACCCTTGCTTCAGAGCAACCAAATCTAGGTTGAGTCCCAGAGCCTTGGGAGAACACTCTGGAAACCCACATTGCTCTGTTGCAACAGGGCAGTCTCTTTGCCCCTGACTGCTGTTCAGGTGGCTTGTGACAGCTCTTCACTGAGATATGCAGCCCTTCCTGAGCAGGGCATGTATTTGGAATGCAGCTCAAATAGGCCAGCATTACAATGAATTTATAGTGTACACCTGAGCCGAACCAGATTTAACAAAAGTGGGGCTACCCTTGTCCTTCTGTCCAGGTCTACGGCTCTGCCTTTCTTTGCACTGGCTCTAGGGCTTGTCTGACCCTGTGCAGAGTTAATCCAGCTCATTAACCCAAAATAAAACTATCGACTTTCCTAACAAATTAATGCATTGCTTAAGGGACAAAAAACCCCCAAGGGTTCAAATGGATGCAGGACCTTCCTTTTCAGCAGCAACGAGAACAGGTCACCTCAAGCTGAGGTGATTTACCCATGGGGGACTCTACCCATTGGCTAATTTACACCTGTACTTTGCCTATTGCACAAAATGGAGTTCTTATTACAAAATTACATTCTCAGTTTTGTACAGACACATTCCACAGCTTCTTCATTAAGAAACCTGGTCTCAGAGCATGCATCAAAGATCTCATTTTTATGGTAAATATTTCCATCCTGTACTTGTGAAGAGAAAGAAAAATGATAGTGTATTAATATTACATGAGGATGATGAATTATCTTTCTATCCATTGACACCTCTGTAGGATGAGAATGGCACTGCTGTTTTTCAATCAGCAGTCTCTATGGCACCTGAGTATCCAAAGATCCTTAAAGAGTAGGAGACTTCCAGCCTTCTTATGTTAATTTTTAACAGCTCTCTTTACAGCTAATATTCAAAGAGCCAAAGGAAAGCTCATGTTATTCCAAGATTTAAACAGAACGGCCAAGGTAATAACAGACCTCGCATCCTTGGTATCCTAGACAAAACACTGATGTTATGTGAATTAAAGCAGTCATGCTATGTGTGATTCAATCATTAAGGAGTTAAAGGTAGGAATGTAATGAAAGCAAGTCCTCATGGCTTTATGGAAATAAGACTTGACAAGCAGGCCTGACTTCAATTTTTGATGAGATTACAGGTTTGTTTGATCAAGGTAACCACATGGATGTGATAGACTTGGACCTTCCTAATGAATCTGATTTAGTACTGCTTGACATTTTGATTAAAACATTAGCATTATATAGCCTTAATAAAACACATTAAATAGATTAAGATCTGGCTAATTGATAGAGTTCAGCAAGCTGTTCTAACCAGATATTCAGCACTGACTGGGGATATTTTTAGTGGAGCTCTGCAGGCAGGAACACTATGCTTGCTGCCATTCGATGTTCTGGAATTACACAGAAACATGGGTCATATTGGCAAATGTCCCACAATGTAATGAGGAATGAGTAGCTGTAGAAAAGTCACAGTTTTGCCTGCATTTGCATAAATGTGTTTCTGGTATTTGATTACATCCTTTTCCTTCACTTCTCTACAGGCACAGAAGTTCTTTGGCAGGGCGTAGTTTTAAGGCTGTGGTCCAGTCAGCTGCTGGCAGGCATACCATGATTTCTCTCAAGGGTCATTGCTTTTAACTACTAATACATGGATTATCAAAAGGACTCATATGAATTACTTTAAAAGTGTTAACTGTGAAACTATCACTTATTGCACCCTTCTGCATGTATTTTTTTTTTAAACTACCAAAAATACAACCTGAGATTAAAATACATTTGCAGCTTTGAAAAGTCAGGAAATTCTAGTCCGTGTCCTGAAGCAGGATTGGCTATTAAAAAAAAAACAAAACCAAAAGTCAGAGAACTGACCAGAACATTAATGACCAGTCATATACAAAACGTACAATCTCTAATATTATCACTTTCTGGTCAGCTGATCTAAGCACATCTTTTCGATTCTGCATTTTCTTGGTCAGGTCTTGAATCAGACTGAGAGAACACTGAATTAATATTACTCTCCTTTGCCAGGTTTGATTCTGACCAATCTTTTTATATTACTGCACATAATCACAAGCTTACTTAAGGAAAAGTCAAAATGAAAGTTCATAGGAATTTTGATGGTGTGGAATGTTAAAGAACCTCTTTCTCAGCAAAATCTTTGTAGCAAACTGTTATCCTTTTAACATTTGCTTTCCATTTGACCTTGCAGAACAAGGTGATTACTAAATGTAAAAGATACTATTCAGAAAAAACCACTGAAGAATATACCCCCTCATTACTATCTAAAATACAGATTCAGATACATGTTTGGCATGTCTTATTTAATTTGGTTTATGTATTAATTTAACATCTAAAATCTTTCCACATTTTTCTAATTTTATCAACTTTTATTAAAACTCTTGGTGGCAATCTCAGAAGTGTCCAATGAAACATCAATACCATCTAAAACAGTTCAAGCCAGCAACAGAATGCCTCATGTGTACTGCTTGTGTCTCCACTGAAAAAAAAAAAGAAGCAATGGGTTTTTTTACTGTGCCAAAACCAAATTGTTCCTTTCTTTTATTCTTGTTATACAACAAAACTTCTCAGCAGTCTGGTCACTGAAAGGGGCTCCTTTCTGTGCCTGCCATAACTATTCCTGAGTTTGCCTATGTCCTACACTGCCCTGTCACCCTCTGCACCATCCCACAGCTCTCATTTCTATCATTCTCTCTCTGCTTCTGGATTTGTGTCCAGCTTAAGAGAAAAACTTTCAAAAGGGACATACATGCCTTACATTCACCAGTAGTGAGCCAAAGTTTTTTTCTTCCAGTTTTTTTTTTTTTTTTTTAGTTGGGTTTTTTAATTAGGGCTGATAATGTTTTATTGGTCAGTTTGGTTTTCATTTGGTTTTTTTTCCCCCACAAGTCAGTTTTCCTAACAGCACACTGGCAGTGTGAAGATCCTTGCTTGCCCTGTTGGATACCCTGAGGTAGTATCTAATCATCAATACCCAGTTCTCCATAGGGATTCTCTGGAAGAGATATGTTGTTGGTATTCAAAAAATGTCTGCACCTTATTCCACCTCCAAAGTTATCATTCATTCTTCTAATTTTCATCCTTCTTTTTCTTGACTTTAAACAAACTGTCTTATCTCTGTCCTCCCTAGAACTGTAAAACTATTATGTTATCAGATTTTTTTTCCTCTAGTACCCCCCTGACTCCCAGAAAGACTTTTTGCAAGTCTGTCTGTGACATTTTCTTCATCCTAATTATTTAATTTTTAACCTTATCTTTCCCTTTCCTATTTACAATTCATGTTGGTATCTTTCTTTTGGGTTTTGTTAGCCTTTTTTTTTTACTTGCATTGCCTCTGGTGAACGTAATATCAGTAGGACATGACATTCTTCAAATAGCTTCAACTGGGTTTTGATTTTTCCTTATTCTCCAAAACTCTCTACTTATATCTTTACAGATTTGCTTACTCAGTTCCATGCCCTTTTTCATTTCTGTCTCCTTGCCATAGTCCTCATATATTTTTTTTTCCCACACTAAGTTATGTTCCCTTTTTTCCTGGCTGCGGAAACCTATCGACCTTTCCACCTTCATCAGCAATGTATCCTTTATTTTTCAGGAGGACATTAGGTGAAGCTAATTCACCTAATTCAGTTCTTTGAACTTTACTGCAATCTTTTTATCAGTCTGATGGGGAGTACCTGGGAACACAAAGGGATGAGCTAAAGGGAAAAAAAATAAAGTATGGATCTCAGTGTAAGAAGCTGAAATAAACAGTATTATCTTGCTTCACAGAACTGTAAGATTCATAAAAACCAAATTGGTATTACAGTGGGTATCAGAACTACACTAAGCATGCCTGAAACATCTGAAAAATGAGGTGACCAGTGTGCACTCATTGGTCACCTCAAATGTGAGCAGTTTGCAGCACTTTGGTTATGTATTAATTCCTATGCAAGAGAGGAGAGGCGTTATGTGTTTATTCCCGTACAGAACAAATTCCTTACACCATTTTATTCAGTTCTCGGCTTCCAACCACGTTAACAGCGCTATGCCATGAGTCACTTTTAATCGCTGCCTCATTTGTTCCCGACCTGAATAACCCTTTTAATGGAGGCTTGTGTGCCGTGTAACACCTCCTGTGCCGGAAGGCGCTTCGGAGGCCAGAGCGCTGTCCCACGCAAACTGCACGGCTTCGGAGCGAGCTCGGGAAGGGCAGCCCCGGCTCCTTTGTATTCCTCCTGGGACGGGAAAAGGGATTTGCCCCCGGAGAGGCAATGTCAGTGGTCGGGATGAGCACCGACCCGCACAGACCCCTCTGCCAGGGCCAAAAATGGGAGTGCCTCACTCAGGACCCCTCTCTGCCGCCGCCAAGACCGTCATCTCCCGCGACATTTTTACAGAATCACAGAATATCCCGGGTTGAAAGTGACCCAAAAGGATCATCAAGTCCATCTCCTGCTCTGCACAGGACCATTCCCAAGAGTCACACCATGTGCCCGAGAGCGTTGTCCTAACACCTCCTGAACTCTGTCAGGCTTGGTGCTGTGACTGCTTCCCTGGGGAGCCTGTTCCAGTGCCCAAACACCGTCTGGGTGAAAGAACCTTTTCCTACTACCCAACCCGAATCTCCCCTGAGACAACTTCATGCCGAATTTTGGGCCTGTTCGACCCCCGGCACGCCGCTGAGCCTGCGGAACCAACTTTCACTCCTCCCGACGGCCACAAACCCCACGCCCCGCCAGCCCCGCTCCCCGGCGGCCGCTCCCCCTC
>VZRO01005640.1:307371-339906 GCA_013397915.1 Daphoenositta chrysoptera | reverse complement strand
CCGGGCGGGCAGGAGCCGCCGCCACCGCCGCCCTCCGCGCCCCGCTCACCTGCCCCGCTCCGCTCCGCTCCTCACCCGCCCCGCCCCTCCCTGCCCCGCGTCCCCCCGGCGCTGAAGGGAGCCCGGTCCCGTCGGAGCGGCCCCGGGGGGAGAGCACGGCAGCGGCTCAGGCTCGGTGATCGGGACGGGCGGGGGTCCGTCAGCGCAGGGACGGCACGGGTGGTCAGCCCGGGACAGCCGGACTGGCTTAGGGGTCGCTCGTCGCCGTCGCTCCCCACGGAGCGGCGGTCGGGGCGGCGAGGAAGGCGAGGGGCTCGCAGCCCGCGTCTCGCAGCCCGCCGTGGAGCCCGAGGGGAGAGACAGAGGAGCTCCGAGTGCGGCAGCGGCTGCCGGCATTTGCTGGGGTGGGCAGGGAACCAGGAACAGGAGTCGAGCCAGCGGCTGGGAGCGGGGAATCTGCTCCTCGGAAACCTCGGGGACAGAGATACCCCTGGCTCAGAGGGGCTTTGAGGGAAGGGGAAATTGAATGTAGCCGAATTTTGGTAGTTTTGCTGAAATAATCAAGTGCCGAAGGCAGATCTGAGGCAGATAAGATAGAGGGATGGATCCCACTGTTTTGGATGCCGGCTTGAATTTTTTATTTACTTTTCTGTTTTGACCACTGCTAAATGTGGATTTTGTGAGCGAACCCGATGGCGGTTGTTCCATTGTTCCTTGTTTGAACGTAAATCTTGGTCCTGCTGCTTGTGGATTTTTTATTAATTAATTTATTTATTTTTGGAAAGGACCTTTCCAGGTAGCTTTTGCGTCTGACAAAATGAAGCCTTTGTATTTTTCAATCAATTATACCTAATATTGACATTCTGTTTGGTACAAGAGACTTTAAGTGCTGCCTCACTCAGAGGACCATTAAAGACTTTCTCGGTCGCTACATGTAGCTGAATGTGTTACGACACATCCTTTCCCCCCCCCCAAATCTTCCGAAAGATTTTTCCAAAATGAAGAAATTTAATTTTCGCAAAGTTTTGGATGGTTTAACTGCCTCATCCCCTGTTGGAAGCAGTGGCGGTGGCAGTGGAAGTGGGGCTGGTGGTGGCTCCGTGCACCCAGGAGGGACTGCGGGAGCTGCAGGGACACCCAGAGACGAGATCCAGGAGACGCTCACTTCAGATTATTTTCAGATCTGTAAGGTAAAGGCTGTATTTTTATTTTCTATGAAAATAATAAAAGCTACCTTGGATTTGGGGGTGGGGCTAAGTAATATGATACCAATAAGCGTTTTAGTTGACAACTGCAGTGGTTGTATAAGGACTTTGGAATGAAAAGACAGAGATCCAGTGGATGCTTTTTTCCTCCTGCTGCAGAGTTGGGGTGGACACTAAATTCGTATAAATCTTGATTTCAGCACTCAGGGCCGAATTCCAAGTTCACACTTGGACCCCAAACTGCTGACAGGATTGTGGACAGGAAAGCAAATCAATTGGTGCTAGTACCGATAACATTTACAAGTCATTACAAATTGAAAATTGTACACATCTACTTCCCCTCCTCACTCTTCTCATCCTCCCTGCCTTTCCTTCTCTATTTTAAGAAAAAGGCACAGGCTAGAAATAAAAGACAGTGCAGTGATTACTGGACGTAGAACTTAAATTATTTGTGAGGAGCTGGATGTAGATTCAGGGTGGCTGTTTACCATTAGTACTGAAGTTTATGATTGCATGACAGCAAACTTAGTGGGACAGCATAAATACCAAAAGTTGCCAAATCTGTTTGGCATTGGTTTTCATGTGTTGGTCAGTTCCTTAAGTGGGAATTTTCTATGAGTAGAAAGCATAAACTATCCCTGTATGTATTTTGGTTTGTATCTGTTTTCAGCAGCAAAGTTTTTACTGGTGGTCCTAAATATTTGCACCTGTAAAACAGGACAAATTGTTTGGTACTTCTGACCAGCTCTGGAGTATGAAAATCATACTTTTGTAATGAAAACGAAACACGAAAGGAGATTATGGTCCTCTACTATTACCTGTCACTTTTATGTGAATTCTGGTGGCTTTACTGTAAGTTTTGTTTGCTTATTTGTTTTGATGAGAAGCTTCAAAACCAGAATTTTTAATTAGTGCAATTTGCATTACTAGGAGTAAATGGACCCCACCTATTAAGTATAGTTTACTTCTATTAATCAGATACAAATTGATCTGAAATTTAGATTACAGTCAACTCCAGCACATCCTCGTTTCTTTTCATGTTTTGGGAAGAAGAAAGAAATATAAACAACCAAGATAACCCTGTAAGATATTTTGTGTGCAGATCTGGTCCTTGTGAAACACACAGCTTTCCTGATCTCAGATACCATGTTTCTAATTCTCTTTGGCTTTTAGCTACAGCTGGTGTTAAAACTCTTCCAGAGTTCAAGGGGAGAAGGATGAAGCCCTAAGGCTTAAAGACTCGGAGACCTTTAGATAGGTTCTACAAAATTCTCATTATTTTTTTCTTATAGTTCTTTGCCATCCTGAGCCACAACAGGTTCCAGCCTTTTGACTCAAATCATTCTGTAGTTTATTAGAGTGTTGGTGATGAGTGCATTAGAATCATACCTGCTTCCCAGGCTTGGATTTGACTACTTTTGCTTATGTACACAGTAATTTAGCATTTTGTGAAACTCTAGCTATTCAGTACAGCGATTTCCCATTTTTGTCACTTCAGTGAAAAGATAATACAAACAACCAAGGTACATTAAAATATCCTTAGAAAGTATGACATTCAAAGATTTCTAAGTAAGGCTGAAGCTCAACATGATTCTTCATGTTTAAGTCATGTGATAGGGATGAAGGTCTGTATTTAGTGAGATATGGTCTTATTTTGTGTGGCCTATTTGTGAAAATAAGTCAAGTAAGATGAAATTATTTTTTTACTAATCTCCATTATTTCCCTTGTTTGCTTTGATATTACTTGAAGACAGTGTTATGTTCTGATAGATCTGCTTGAAATATGTGTAAAGGAATATGTCATTTGAAGAAGATTTCAGTAGCCAATATTTGCCTGCCTAAGCTCTCAGATTAAAATGTTCTCAACAAAGTAAATATTTGGATAGGAAATCTTTTGGTCGCTTGCAGCAGCACTTGCTTATGAATGCATGTTACTGCAGAAGTCTATTGTACACAAAACACTGGCTTCCTTTTTTCAAGATACAAAGGTATGCTGAAAGCAAACTTCCAAAACACTCGGTGATCATGTGCTCCCGACGCTCTGCAGTGTTTATCCATGGGCTCCACTCCGTCAGCTCTGGGGCACTTGGAAAGCACCTCGAGCAGGTCTGGAGGAAGCCCCAGCAGCTGCGAGGGCCCAGTCCTGCATCCTGCACGATTGCAAGGGAGCCGAAGGCAGCGGGGCCTGACGCAGGCACAGCTTCACCCTGCCTGCTCCAGGGGAACAGAGCCCCGCCGGAATTTGTACCTCGGTCAGTCCGAATCGAAGCAAAAATACACTGACAGGCACATAACCCAAATTCTGTCCTCCCCAAGCTCTCGTTGAGCAGAACTTCTGGTATTTCAATTGGGTATTTTCATGTTCAGTTACGTAAGTTCCACTTGCTGCATATTAAGGGATCCATGATCTGTGATCCTGCTGCACACAGAACGGAGTAAAGCCAGTTTTGGTTTGTTATCTGCAGCATCAAGGCGTCTGGGCTAACAGCCTAAGCAGCACCTCAGACTGGTTTTCCTTTCTTTGCCGGTTATAAAAATCCTCATTTAGAAGTGAAACATAAAAGCTGACTCATACTTAAGAACTAAAGGGCCTTTCCCTGCAGTTTTTATGTAAATAAATTGCCTTTCTGAAGTTTGTGGGAGGTCTGCTTGACTGAAAACACAGATCCAGTCCTCTAGCAGAACACCGTTTTGAATGGTATCACACCTGATTTAGTTTGTAGCACACCTGAAGGACAGCTCTCCATTTTGTGGCATTTTTAGGATGCTTATCACCACAGTGTCTTTTTGAGCTACAGATTAGAGTTTAATAGAAGTAAACTGAATATTTTACACTGAGATGTTCTCAGTGAGTTACTTTTGGCATTTATATTTAAAACATTAATGTGATCTTCTGTATTGAAAGAATGAAATATTCTTGAAACTATTACTTATGAAATAGCTACGTCCTGTTTTAAGCATGATAAATTTATATGTTGGTAGCTGTAATTATGAATCAGTGGCACCATTTTCAAAGTACTCGAGCAATGTGAAATTTTGTCATATCCATTTTGTAACAACAGGAAGCTGAGGTACAGTTTATGTTGTATCTAGGGGCTGCTCTTGGGATTTGGATCTCCATGTGCAAATCATGAAAATATCGATTATAGTTCACTTTAGTTGAATTGAATGTGTGAGATAGCAGCATCATCCTAAAATTAGGCATGGTCCAGTAGAATAAGCTATTAAAGTCTATGTTAATTTTAATTGGGATAGACCTAATTTCCTTGGGTTTGCTTGTTTGCATTTTCCCTCTGTATATGTGTTGTTTTTTCCCTCTGGCAAGAATTTTTAGGCTCACCTGTGTTTGTCCAGACCATCTAGAAACTAAAATACCGCACTGGGAGAGATCTGCTGTTAATAGAGGAAATGAGAAGATCACAGTTAGGATGTTTTAAATCATTTGAGTAGAACTTTGAGCAGAGGGAACATAAAAGGAGAAAACAGTGATTTTATTACTTTTTCAGAAGGTTGTTTGTTAGGGGATGATGCAGTTGGGAAAAACTGAATAAGAATGAAGATGTAAATATTTTTTGTATGTGAAGTACTTGTTCCTCATGAAAATAAGTCTCCCATATAGAGCTACTCAAGGTTTTCTTGAAGAACAATCATAGGGTTGAATTTGTAGAGCATGAGGTTAGTAACTTTGAAATCAAGACCTCAGTTAAGAGCACAGTAACAGTTGTACTTTACTAGGTATACAATTAATCTACTCTAACATGTTTTCTTTTGCTGTGGGCAGCAACTGGATAACCACAGAAAGGTCCAAGAACAGACAACTCAATCTTCTTCTCAAAGAATTATTCCCCAAATGGTTATGAGCTGCCTTTAAACCCCAAAGCATGAGATTTCTGTTCTTTTCCAAAATAGTCTTCAGCGTTATTACTGCGTAATCTTGCAACCCAATAAACATCCTTTAAATCTTCCTGTATTGTGTATATTGACAGTATAGCCATAGTTTCAGTATGTACGTTACCCAGTCTTTATGCAAAACCCTTGGAGGCCAGAACAGCTTTAGGCTTTTGTTAAAACCGGTATGGAATGCCATGGCCAATTGCAATTGTGCCTTCCTAATCCTGCTTACATTTGCCAAAAACAGGCCTTCAAGATGCAGTCAATCAGTAGCCAATTTAAATACCTTAATTACCTGGATTTCCTGTCAGGTGGTCTTAAATCTTAATTCCCAGAGTTTATAGATGGTAATACCTTATTTTGTCAACCTATGAAGATAAACATTTAATCCTTCTGACAGCAGTCAAGTGGGTATTTTAACTGCAAATGCAACATGACACTACAGTTCAGTGATAACAGAGAGAAGATGAATTTTGGAATGGCAATTTAAGCACAATGATGCTGGAGCACATTTTTGGTTATGAAGAATTAAAAACAAAAAAAATCTTTGTTACAAACTATCCACAGTGTTTTAGTCTGTTTGAACTGCTTGGTTAATCTGTCTTGTTTCCTTACTTAGATCATACAGAGAACAAAAATTAAAATGCTTGCAAAGTGCTACATTTCAGTGAAAACCCATTTTAAAATTAGTATGAACCTTTACTTGTAAGTTGTCAGAGTTCATTCAGTATTAAATGGTAAATAAGGTAATGTTGGGAAGGATTTTTTCCTATATACCAGTGTTTGGATCTAAAGTTGGGTGCAAATCCCTATTCTGTTTAAAACTACAGAGTCACAAATGACACTTCTAAATTAGATTATACTAATTTCATGAAATTTGTGATGAGCATAATGTATCTTTCATGTTTAAGTGTTTGTATTAATTAGAAATAGGACTCATCCACGGGAAAGGGCATAGCACATTTAAAGCTTCTTTTGAAAGAACTTTTAAGATTTTAAGGTACTTGTAGTCGTATAACTGGATTCACGTGTTTGGGGTTTTTGTGCAAGTATCTATCTTTTTACATTATTAATCCTAAATGAAGTAATGCACACCCTTCATGGCCAACACATGCAATTACACCTTCAAAATTATTTCAAGAATTTTAAGGTTGCTGGACAAAGCACTTAAAAAGTTCCATATTTCTTAAATAACTTTGTTTGCACAGACAACTTTTAATTGCGTGATCCCATATTTCTTCTATAGGTTTAATTTAGCAGAACAAATAGTGTTTGCTCATAGGAAAGCACTTCAATATTTCTTTGCATACTTAAAACTCAGAGCATGCCTGAATATTAAGTTCCCCATGGACTTTTCCAACAGAAGTGCTCACCACTGTAGTTCTGAAAGCTTTATAAACATTAATGAATTGACCTTCATAATATTTTTGTGAGATGGAAATGCTTATTATTCCTGCAGTATAGATGCCACAGAAAATGAAAAATGCCAGAATGTTTAGTGTCCACTGTTTCGAGTTTCCAGCTTGACCTGCTTTGCATCTGTTTTTCTTTTAGAATATTTTACTTATCCCATGCCTTCCCATTGTGTCTCCCATGGTTTTCACATTCTGTTGCATATATTCTGCACAGCTGCAGAGTGATCTTTAGGTTAGTTGCTCATACTGTCAGTTTATATGTCCACCTTAGACAGCCAGAATGACTCTGAATTTCCTTTCTGTCTCAAATGACTACAGATGGATATCTGGCTTCACTGTACTATGGCAGAAAAAGATAATTTAATTAATCCCTACAAGAGGAGAACAAATTCATGCTGCATAGATCTACTTATTTAATGTATTTTTAATTGTTTTGCTTTTTGTGGTTGACCTTGCATTTTTAACAATATAAGGATCATAGAATAATCTGAGTTGGAAGGGACCCTTGAGGATCACTGAGTTCAACTCCTGACTTCACAAAGGGAAACCTAAAGGTTAAACTATTTTCTCTAATTTTTTGTGCCATTTCAAGTGGGGGATTTTTTGGTTGTTGGTCTGGGGGTTTTTTGTTTGTTTTTTTTTAATCCATGGGATCATAGATGTTGGAAGATCATCTAGTCCCAACCCCACTGCCATGGGCACAGACACTTCCCACTAGACCAGGTTGCTGAAAGCACCATCCAACCTGTACTTGAACACTTTCAAGAATGGGACATTGACAGTTTTTCTGGGCAACCTGTTCCAGTGCCTCACCACCCTCATAGTGAAGAATTTTTTCCAATATCTAATCGAAATCTATTCTCTTTTAGTTTGAAGCCATTCCCCCTTGTCCTATCACTACATGCCCTGGTAAAAAGTCCCTCTCCAGCTTTATTTTAGCCCCCTTTAATTACTGGAAGGTGCTATAATGGGTCCCTGGAGCCTCCTCTTCTCCAGGCTGAACAACTCCAACTCCTAGTGGGAACTGGACACAGTGGCTATAGTATACCTCACCTGTGGGTCACTGGGTAGTTAATGAGAAAATTTCTCACTATTGCACTGGAAAATGCAATTTTTAATCTCCTCTAGGAGGATGGAGGAAATTCAGCCTGGTTGGCTCAGAGTGTTCTGATTGAGGAGCTGTCACATAAAAAGTTGATTGCCTGAGCAAACTTGCCCTCAACTTATTTCTGAACGAAAAATACTTACACTTAATTTTTTAAAGAAATAACCAAGAAATTACTTAGAGGTTCATGGATAAAAATAGGAAGATTTTCTTTCCCAAATAGAAATGCATAATATGTGTAAAACATGCAGCTGTCTTCAGTTGAGCTGGACTAAATCCAGGACAGACCCCATTCTCACTTAGTTTACATGAATATCCATTCATATCTGATTTCTATTTTGAGACATCTGATACTCTCTGGTGTATGATTTATGCCCAAATCACTTTTGGAAGTCTGTGTGAAAATACTGTGAAAAGTTAGTTTATTCACTTTATAAACAGAGAAGAGGAAGCAGTAGAGCATGAACTAGTACACTCTCCTATACTACATGATTATATTGATCTGTTGGCTATTCTAAGAAAAAGTGCTTATAGAAGTAGTTTATAGGGTATATTAATTAATCACAATGTGTGTTAGAATCATTATAGGGGAAAATTAGAGGACTCTAGGATTAGAAGTACAAGTAATGTCCATCTGTGGAGAGGAGAGAAAGCAATATTATTAGGTACAGATGGCTGGCAAGTATGCTCAAATGTAATAAGATGTTATCTTTGTGCAGTGCTGTGTCCATTCCTAACAGATCACCAGCAAAGACTATGAATAATAAAAAGTATTAGAGACAATCTGTCACCTGTAGCTAGGGTCAAAGTCTGAGGAGGTGCACTCTTTATGGCTCCTTTGAAGTTAAGTTGTATATAGTACTGAAAAAAACCCAACCTCAATATTCAAGGCTTTGAGTTGATGAATGCATGTACTCAGAAGAAGCCTTACTGAATTCTGTGGTATATATGTAGATGCATGTGTATATGGTAGCATGTTATTTTGAAGATTTTGGATCCAATACATTAAAAATAATTGCCTCTATTTCATTTAAAATCTGTTATGTAAGAATGCCGTGAGGTCAGACACTCAGAAGTCTTATTCAGCTAGTATCCAGTTATGTCTATAACTGAAGCAATCTTGTCTTTATTGCATCTTTTTGTTTTCTTGAAGTGTGTGCTTACATTTTGTTCCTGTCCTCCATCACATTTGTTTTGAACAGTACACAGCATATGGGGAGGCTGGATGCTATTCTCTGTGTTCTTCCTGTGAGAAGATCTCTGTGTTATGCACTGGACATCACAAAAATAATAAATAATAATAAATTAATGAATGCTCATCTCTGCTTCGTTCATCCTGTTCCATCTGTTGTATCCCTTAAGGGTGGAGCTGTGCTCTCAGTTATAGCTGTCCATCATCACTTGTGTTACAGATACATTCCATTGTAGCTGTGGATAAAATGTAATTTTACTGGGTCCAGAGATCCCTACTTTATTCATTGTTTGTCCCTACATATATTTTTAAAAGCTCTCTGAACGAGGCAAAGGCAGGAAAAGTGGCTGGTGGTTATGTAAACAGAGATCTGATTCTTGTGATCCTTGGCTGTACTGTCTTCATTTGTGTCTGTGAGCTGTGTCCTTGGTAGCTTCATAGGCAATGCAGAGGGGGATAGTTATGTGCCAGATCTGCTGGATTTCACTGCTCTGAGAGGATTAAAACATGCCACAAAATACCTCAATTTCATTTGGAATGTATCTTCACCCTGTGTGAGATGAGATGCTGGCCATTATTTTCAGATTAAATTCTCAATTCAACATCAGAAAAAAAATACCTTCAAATTGCATACAGCATGTATACAGGAAGAAGGTAGGAGAAGATTATTATGAATTAGTATTAAATAGTAAACAACATTGTACATGCTAGTAATGAAATCTGGTAATAGCATTTGTCTACAAGAATGCCAAATTACAGTGCAAAACAGATTTTCATGGGAAATAAACCAATCATACAGATTATCTCTATATCAAAGTAGAGTTTTAACACTGTGTTTCTGTAACTTCCTCCCCTGCCATTCCCCTCCCCAAGCCCCCCACCCTTCAAGAACTTTATCACAGCAGCAAAGTTTTTAAAATCCCCAAATAGGGATGATTTTTTTAAAAAAACGAAAATATTCTGAAAGCAGCAACAAAAGCATTTGCTTCAGACTAGGAACTACAATCTGCCAGAACAGAACAGAACATAATAAGCCTAAAGTAGCAAAGTTTCAGAAAATCCAAAAATGGGAAGTCATGCAAAATTAATTAGAGTTATCACTATGTTGGTCTGATGTAAACTTAATAAAAACAGTTTTGTTTTTGTTTAATTTCTCATTAAAGTTATGAAATTATCTCATTCTCTGCATCCACAGTCATAGTGAAGACAAAGATTTTCCTTGCAGGGATATCAGATAAGTTGAATGACTTTTCAATTCTTGTAAATACCCCTAAAGCAGATCTCCATCAGGCAGATGATATTCTGAACCAGCCTGTCTCAAGTTCTAGAGTAATACAGTTAAATGATGCAACAACAAAATCAATGGAACTGCTATTTGAATTACTTTGATTATAAAGATTCTCCATTTGGACTGACGTCTTGCTCAAGGATGTAGGCCAAAAGGAATTTTGTAATCAGTAGTTTAGGGTTGGGTTTTTTTTATAATTTTACATTAAAGCCAAGGGCAGATACAGTTTTATGAACGTCCAAGGCATCTCTCCATAGGCTGATGCCCTATTTCTTCTTGCCAGTTTAAATGGCAATAGTGGGAAATATATTATAGCACATTTACTGTACAATGGATGCAATTCCTTCATTGTGGTCTCAGTTTTTCTTCCCTTTTTGTATATTTGCCTGGGTTTTGTTGGGTTTTTTTGTTTGGTTTGTGGTTAAACTTGATAGAGTTATTTTAGAAAGAATAGGAAGGGAAGAGGTGAAAGAATTTTGCATACATCATTCTCCCTTGAACTTGGGATTTCTCCAAAGGGCATAATGCCTCCCTTGGGATGGTTATATCCATGTATTACCCTGTAACTTATTATTCTGTAACTCAGTACTGTGGTGGATATAGCAAGGATGGTGTAGTTGCCAAGCAGCTGCTTGGCCACAGTTACACCGATTTAAATAGATCAACAACGTGATATTAAAATTCAGCCACTTTAGGAGTGGTTAGGGCAGGAGGGGTTGGACTAGACAGTCCGACAGAGCTCTCTTCCAGCCTCACCTGAGCTGGGGATCACGAAGCTCATGGATCAACGTAATTTTATTTATTTGTGCATTTTCCTGTCTAAATTATATTAATTTTGTATTTTTGATACATTACAGTGTATTTCAAAGAACAAGCATGAGGAGAATGCTTTTTGAAATTCAGAAGGCCTTATTTTTCCCCTGTGGTTTACTTAGCTTGGCTGTTTGTATCTATATGAATCGCATCTAAATAGGACCATCCTTATTTAATAGTCTTTAAAATCTAGCTTGCAGAACTGAAAATGACTGTGGAAAAACATGTCTCTGAAGTATCTGCAGAGATCTTTGTCATGGAAAAAAAATCGTGTGTGTTCATTGTACGTATAATATAAAAGTAATTTAATTTCAAATACTCTAAAATCTCTCTTATTTTTCATATAGTTATCAGTGTATGATATTTGTGAAACTAAACTTTTAAAATTCAGGCTGTATTTGAAGTCTGCTTTATGTCCAGGACAGCTGTTTTCTCAGAATTCTACCATAGGTAATTAAGTGACCTTTTATAACAAAGTAAGTTCTATAATTTAAAAATTAAAAAACAAACCAAATTTGCCCATTGCTAAAAGTATTACTCTTCTATGCCAGAAGTTTGTGTATGGAAATACTATGAAATTCTGCTTGTTTCCTATGCATATCCTTTCTTCCTGCCCCAATATTCCTATTTCAGTAACACTTCTCCTCTGTGCCCACATTTTCCATGTTTTTTTCTTTACTGTATTTTTATCCACCTATACCGATCTCCTTTTTCTTCCTCTCTGTTTCACTGCTACTGTCGAGGATAATAAGCTCATAAGAAACACCTTGCTGAGACAAACCCATGGTCTGTATCTCCCAGCAGTCAGTCTCTGACAGTGGCAGCAGAATTGTCACTTAGGGAGGGTAAGAAGTTACATCATTTTCTGCAGTCCATTCCCTTTCCAATCTCCCATTATATACCATCACTGGATTTGACATGCCAGAGGGTGTAACTTTAGCCAGTCCTTTTAAAATCCATCTATCAATCCTATGAATGAATTTATCCAATGCCTTTTTGAACCTTCTGATGCTGTCAGCCTTCAAAATCTCCTATGGCAGCAAATTTCAGAAGTTCATTACCTATTGTGTAAAGAAGCTTTTTTTTTTTTTCTGTTTGAAACTAATCTTTAATTTCTTTTGAATGCCTTCATGGCTTTGCCAAGTATGTTTTGCTTACCCGCTCACTTGTTTATGTAAGTCTTAGTCATATCCCCCCCACATACAGCTCACACAGGTTCTGTTTGGCAACAGAATGATGTCCTGCATGTTATTCTTTATGCTCTTCCTTGTGATGTCCAGCATTACTTGGCTTTTTGGGTTGCTGTTGAACATTAAACCAAATATTTCAGAGGAATGACAACCATGCCCAAAAATGACTTTGCTGAGTTGTAAATGCTAGTTCCAAATTCACCATTGTGCAGATCCAGTTAAGAAATTTTTTTCTTCTAGATGTCTTATCTTACATCTGTCCACACTGAAGCTCATTTATCAAGTTCTTGCCCACTTAAGTCACTGTAATGAGGTCTTTCAGGAGTTGGTCACCAGGAGTACTGAATTTCACTATCCAAAGGTGCTTACTATTAGCTATGAAGTCAGATTTCAGGGTTCATTACCTTTTATAGGTCATTAAAGACAATGAATAAAATTGGTCCAAGCGTGGAGAACTCTACTTGTGAATTTTCTTCATGGTAAAAAAATCTATAATACTCTATTCTTTGTTTTCTGTTATCTAACCAGCTTTCAGTCCACAAAGAAATTTATTCAGTCCCATGACACTTCTGTTTCTCTAATACATTGCTGTGGAATGTTATTGGAAGGCTTTTGGAAAACTTATGTATATTCATATCCCCTTTATTTACTTGCATGCTGACAGCTTCATAGAATTAGAGAAAACTAGTCAGACGTGATTTCCCATTGAAGAAACTCTGCTGACTTCTGCAACAATCTTTATCTGTGTGCTCTCTTAGTCTTTATTTTACCATCTTGTCAGGGACAGCAATCAGCCTTCCCAGTCTACAGGTCCAGAGTCCCTTTTGTAAATGGCTTTTTCGACATGACTGTTTCTAGCTTTACACTGAGGAAAAGAACTATCTGTGGGTATCTTTAAGAAAAGTAAAAAAGGTGTTTTTTTACAATATTCTGTGAACATGCTCCGAAGCCCTGGTTCCTAATACAGGCTGAGAGCAATCAATAACTTGGGTTTGAAAAATTCTAGCTAAGCTGTGATTTTTGTAGAAAGTATTACTTTGAAAAAATGGAAATTTAACTAATAAAAAGTTTATCTCTGCTGTATTTTTTACTTAGGTTAGAAGCCTGCTGATATCTTGTCCTCTTAGCATTTTTCATGAGAAGGGATCTGTCTTATCAGTCAGAGATTACAGACACAGAGATCCACAAATGAAGGATGTCATGGTCTGTAGTGATATAATACATGGCAGCTCATTTGTATAAGCACTCATTTTTACCACTACAATCTTGGAGTACCACAGTACTAAAAATAGTATTGAAGTGGTGAAAATACTGTAATCATTCACATTTTTAAATTTCCTACATAGCTGAGTAAGAGGCTGGAGAGGATTCAGTCAACACTTAATCCTCTGTTTTGTAAACCAATCAATTACTTCTTCAATGACATTTTTGCATGTGACGTGGAAGTAGATTCTACATGCTGAGTCACAGGTTTAGACTACGTAGTTAAATTTTAACAAATGCACATATTCTCAAAAATTATTTACCTAAGTAAAGCACTTTTGCTGTCAGATTTTAAATGAAACAGGGTATCTATAAAATATTAGTAGAAAAGTTACAAATTTTAAGTTTATACAAATTGACAGAAACACTTTTGACTATAAACCCTATTTATTAGTTGATACAGTTTAAAATTTGATCTAGTTCTGTATTTTCTGGAGCCATTTAGAGAATGTTATAATCACTTTTATTAAAAGGTGTTTTTGAAGTCTGAGATAAACTACCACAGAACAAAAGTTAAGAAAAACTCTTATACCGAAGAATTGCATTATGCACCTTGTGAACAATTAGACTGGATATTGCATATTAGTACCAATGCAATTTTTTTTTCAGCTAATGAAATACATCATGGTATCTTAGACTGAAAAAGACCATTATGTTCAGTACAGGATATTAAAATGTTCATTGGTAGATTACTAGCAAGCCCAAATAATCAATTTCCTGTATTAATTTAGGTAAATTGGTTGTGTAAAGATTACTTTATGACATATACATGCAATTCACTGCTTAAAATTATTTAAAAGAGACTTTAAAAGAGAATAACTAAGCTGAACAAAGATTTATGCTGCAATTGTATTTGCATTTGTAATTGTTCTGTTTAAAACAAATTATTTTGCATATTGCACAGAAACTGTATGTCCTAGGGAGCGCAGACTGCCTGTAGAGAAAGTGTGCCCAAAAAGGAGACACAAAAGGAGCTGGATAATGTGGAGAAAAAGCAGTCCTGGCTCCATCTGCTGTCTGTTTTTTAGTTTTCCCTTTTTTTTTTTTCTCAGCAGCTTCTTTCTTGGGGTATTTGGGGTAGTTAGGCCCTATATTTCTTTGAACACAGACTGATTTTTAAGCATACTTCTGCTTTTGCCTGCTATTGAGATTGATTTTGAAAAGAAACCCTAATTGCTTTGCTTTGCATTTCTGAGCACCACTTACAGTTTTCTTCTATGTTGTTCCTACTGGACACAACTCAGATTAAGTAGGAATGTACTTTTTTTTTTTTGGTCACCCTAGGATCAAGCTAATTTTGTGGCCTTCTCTTCTTTTTCATCTGTATCAGTAAATGCTGTGAGGAAGCCCAGGCACAGTTCTAGAATTGTTACTCCTCCTTACACACACATTCACACGAGCTGTATCAATGCACAACTGAAAAGTCTACTGCAAGTGCTAGCTTGTCATGTCAGTTTTTCTCACTGTCCTTGGATATAGAAGGGGTTTTGGACCAAAGCTGAGGACGAAAATCTGGGAGTTTGGAGTGTTACAGCTTTTCCATGTTCTTTTGTTGAATAGGTTTGATCTTCAGAATAATTTCTAAGGCTGCTCTGATTTGTGTCAAACCCTCAGTTATAGAGACATCTTTTTCTGCCCTAACTCCATACTGTATAACTTGGCTTTCCTTCCAAAATGGTTTTGTTCTTTTAGAGTCCTAATAAATATAAATATTTTATTTGAAAAGTGTCATTTACTTGGATGTTCAATAGATTTCAACAGTTTTTAAAAATATTTTACAAATGGCAGAATTTTGCATTCACAAAAACCTCCCAATCGGAATTAGTCTAAATACTCAAATTTGGGAAATGGCTGCAAAATAGAAATAGCACTTTTGAGTCGATCCTAGACTTCAAAAAATTTACTGAACTATGATCCTGAAAAGATGTGCATCACTGTTCTTTTAAAACATTGTTCTATCTCAAATACTAGACCAAATTAAAATTTCCAAATGGGAAGTCTGACTTTAGATTGCAGAAATACTGAAAATACAATGCAGATGCTAAATATGTAGGCAAGAATGCAAAGAAGTCTTTAAAAATATTATCTTTGCATTCTTAGATGTTAAAAATAGTACTGAAAGCTCCAGTCATAGCTAAACATCAGAGAAGCTTACTGTGCCTGGAACTGATAGGAATTCAAACTTCACTATAGAGAGGTTTTCTAAAATTAATAATTAAGAAAAGCTAATTGGTAAAATATATGGGGTTTTCTCAGAAAAGGAAGGACATTTGTTCACCAGAATACAGATATTTCAAGTATAATAGCAAATTAGTAATGCTAAATATTTAACACACTAGAAAATACTACAATCCATGATTCCTGATATCTTTGTGATAAGAGAGGTAAAACCATTTCTGTGATGTATGTCTGGTCCCAACTTAGGTATCAGAATAAAAAACTTTCTATTTGGAGTAATCCTAACACTTAAGAAGATGAGAAAGTTAAAAAAACCCAAAACACAAAGCAAACCAAACCAGAAGCAGAATTGAGATCTTTGATAAATGCCTACATTAACATAAAAAGAGTTACTTTTCTACAGCTTACTGAAGTAGCATATGCTTCTGGGTTTTTTCAGCCTAGAAACTAATAATTAGACATTCTTTAAACAACTTCCCTTATCAGCAGTAATTAAGATATGAGACAAGTAAGATCTCTTTTAAGGAAGTGGTTATTTGCTGAAAAACATACATTTGGTTGTTCCCAAACTGCTTGTGAATATCAGTTCAAGTGTTTCCAGCTGTAGTGGAGGAGTTGGAGTGATACAGCTGTGGAATCATCAGCTGCCTTTTACTCAACAGGTCTGCAATTAAGGAGCCCCTTTTGTTGAAGTTGTTCCACGGGGACTGCTGAATGCTTCATCAGACATAGTTCTTGAAAAAGATAATTTCAAGGAAGAGGAAAATAGCTTAAAAAGTTAAATTTCATTCAGTTCAAAGTACTTCCTCTCCAATCCCAACCACTTACTAAAAAAAGAGTCAGTCCTAGAGTTCAAGGTTTTATTATGTTAAATAATATAAACTATTACTATTATACTAAAAAAATAGTATTTTGTACCCATTTTTAGGTAAGCAGTCACACACACAAATTTAATTACAGTTCATTTTTATGTGTATTTTTATAGTCTAGTCTTTTTATTTTCAATTTTATTCTTATGTTAGTGTTCTCCCTCATCAGATGCTTCCTCATAAGAATTGGGCAAGTCATGTTGGTCATAACCTCCAGGTTAAGATACCTTAAAATATTGAGACAGTCTTCAAGGATGTGTTGTATCATGCTCAGTTTATTTATTCCCCAATGTGTCCCTGCAAAAATTAGAATTAAAAGCATAGTATTATAAATAAATATTAAGAAAGGGTGAGTGGTTCAGTTGCTCATTTTGAGAACATCTCTGGCATCTTTGTTTTTTAAATTGATATTAAGGGGTTTTGCCTCATAGACTCAATTCAGTTTATTGGTTTATTGGATCTCTTCCCCTGGACATATTCCATTTCTTTCTGCTGGAGCTGTTCTGTTGAGGCTGAGGTTGTTTCTGACAGTGTTTTGAAAGCATATTATGTGTCTTTTTTTTCAGTTTACAGTTCAGCTTCCCTGCATATTAAGGTTATCTTTCAGTATACCACTTCAGTAGTATATGCCAGTTGTATAAAAACATACACTTTGCAATCTACTTTGTTGTAATAAAACAATTTAAAATATTACTGAGTTTAAAGCATGACTAGAAATCCATGTGAACAAAATTCACCTCTGTATTCAAAATACTGTATCTTCTTTAATACTTCTCTTGAAAAGCACTGAAAATGCTACAATGTGCAGAAAAACATAGATTCTCTTCTTGTACATGTAACATGAAACATTCATGATGTTCTCTGTGGTTGCAGGTCAGTCACTTTGCTCATTTGCTCTGTTTCAGACGGTTCGCCATGGTTTTCCTTACCTACCCACTGCCTTAGCTTTTGACCCAGTTCAGAAAATTCTGGCAATTGGAACAAGAACAGGAGCCATACGAATGTATCCTTTCTCATTCAGAGTTTGCACCATTTCTGTGTATTTGTAATACAGGGATGTGAATTCTCTTCTGCGTGTGCTCAGGTAAGGTTACAGTTGTTTTGTTCTACTTCATTTTGCTTTGCGAGACAGACTGGAAAAGGATGTGTGCTGTTGAGGAATTAACCAGGTCCTTAAGGGGTTCAAAGAAAAATTTCTGATGGAGTTTTAAGCATGTGGTTTTGGCAGATACTGGTTAAGAAAAACCAGAATTGGTCTTTTTCAGCCTGAAAAGTAAAAGTGGACAGCAAAGTGGTAATGAGCAAGTTGTGAATGTTGTGCTAGCAATAAATAAATTCATTGCTGCAATGCAGCTGGCCAATATTAGATTGCAGTTAGATGTTTATGTATGAAATTATTTAGACTCTTCCAAGTGAATGGTGGGAAAGAAGTGATTTTAGGACAGAATTCATCTCTTCCCAGAGGAGAAGGTGAAGCACTGTAACAGTGTCTATTTCTTTTCGTTAACTATAAAGGTACTTCAGTGTTAGCAATTTATGTGTTGTTTTTAATACAGTAGGATTTTTAAGTTAGAATTCTACACAGAATAAATTTAGTTAAAATGTAATTGAATTTGAAGACTTATATTAAAAAATAAAAGAATGTTTAAATGTGATGTATTTCAAAATGTTTGTCTACATAATTTTCTTAGTTTGGCATGGTTCCAATGTATTCCAGTTTGGTGAAAATACATGTAAAGCAAGGAAAAAAAGGAGAAAGAATATTACAGGAAAGTTTAAAAGTTACATGATACAGAACTAATAAACCAATATTTTTTACAAATGTTTTGTAGCCAGATAAATTATGTGGTTAAAGTAGGGGACAATGCTGTAGGAAATAGCAATAGAGTATTTTCTGGTTCTTTTGCTATCCCTGTTCTCAAGGTAACTATAAATGTAATGAACCCAAAGACAGGTTACAGAGTAAAGAAAAATCTCCTTGTAGAAAACAAGCCTGTGCTTCATGTAACGTTACTAAAACTTTGGTTCCTCCATTTTTGAGTACTCTTAGTCTGAACAGTTGCATTTTTGTAAGCCTCAATTTCTATCTGATCCAGAATTTCTCATAAGATTCAACTAAACCTCAAGTTATGTGACAAGCTTTCTTTTGATAGTTCCACTCTTAATTTCTTACCTATGTGAAGTAGATTGAATATATTCTGTTCAAACACAAAGAAGAAAATACCCTTGAATTTGTGCACTTCCAGGAAGTGCAAGTCTAGTAGTCATGGTTTCTTTTTCTTTTTAGAGGTATGCAAGGTTAAAAAGCTAGGGCTTTGTGCCTGGAAACTTCACTGAAATTTCATGGTAGAAGTAGGAAGAAGACCTTGCAGAAGACTGACTCCCGAGCCCACCTCTTTTTTCCATTTTAGCAATCTGGCTTTTCTAGGAACAGTGCTGTCACTGGCTAGGCATCCTGTATCTTTACAAATCCCTCCTTTGAGGAAAATTCAGGTACAGAACCTGAATTAATACAGAGTAATGGAGCATTAATTTAAACCTGCATGTCTCCTGCCACAGGAATGGAACATGAAGTGGAAAAATAGCTATAGCCCTAAGCTTACATAAAATTCTCTATGTATCTTCTGTAAAAATAAATTATAAAGAGTTAGCAGAAAGGAAAAGAATGTTTTTCAAGGTGTCCTTCCTTTTAACATCTCTTCTCCTGTTTTGCTAGCAAACTCCTACCTCATTCATGGAAAACTTTCTACCAGTTCTAGGATCTGAATCAAACAAGAGCATCTGGATTACCAGGGAATTTGAGGTGGTTTTTTTTTGAAGATATGTCATAACATAAATGCTTCTCAGCTTAGTCACACAGAGCCTGGTTTGCTTAATTGAGCCCTGAGTTAATGGAAACTGTGCTTTGAAGACAGAGGGTGCCATTAAAAGAATTACTCATTTTAACTGAGGTTTCTCCACGTGGCTCGAAGTGTTACAGAACATATTACATAAAAAACCTACTTGTGGACTAATAACTTTGCAGTGAAACAGGCCCTAAGACTACCACCAGAACACCACTTGTTTAAGCCAGTCTTGTTGCAGACCTTTGTAATTGTTGAAATCAGGCAATGAAATTCAAGTCAAGATGTAACAGACTAAGTATTACATCTGGAAGTACAATTCATAATGGATTTTTTTTAGTGAACTAAGGAAAATAGAGATTTTAGTGGCTCTAAGTTTTCCACAGTATCCTGTAAAAATACTTTTTAACAGAACTGCACAATTTCATTCTGCCATGAGCATGCCAGGTAACAAAAAGGGAATTACACTGGGTTTGGTTGGTGTTTCTAAACAGCACTGTTGATGGAGTGAAAGGACAGATGACTTGGCTGCCATCAGAGAAATTCACCCAATTATTTATTTGTTTACTGGTAGCACCAAAGGGACCTGGTTTGGATTGGACTCTCTTGTTTAGGGAACACAAGGGGATGGGAAGACTGAATTTATGTTTAGTGTTCATTTAACTATGTAGAACAAGTTCTCCTGTGATGAGTCCAATTTCCATAATGGTATTGTTGCTTCCTTGTCTTTCTAAAAGATTCTCAAAGTATTGGAATTTCTACTGATCACAAGTTAACAGGTCTCAAAAGACAAGCTGTTTAAAAAAAAAAAAAGAAGCATGTACTTCTGTATTGTGAATTAATGTCTAACATCAGGCCTTCAGGTGATCATTTTGTGCAATCCAGCAGCAGTACTGAAGCTGACTATGTTAAATTGTCCTGAAATAGAGCATATTATTCATAAGCTGCCATTAGAATGCAAAGATAAATGAAAGTTCATTTTTGTATGGAAGGCAATTTGTCTTCTCCTAGATTTCTTTTCAGGGTGCTTAGATGCAACTGCTCCAGCTTCTGTAGCACTGGGAATTGCTGTTGCTGTGCTCTACTGATCCTAGCAGCCTCTGTGGGTTTCCCAAGGAGCTTCAAACAACTGCAGGCTTTACCTACAGTGATGACTGCTGGGTACTGGATCCTAAGAGGTGCAGCCCACAGAATCAGACTGCACTGCAAATAATTGATGAAGGAGTATCTTCCTGCTATCAACACAAGCTAACAAAATCTGCAAATAAAGAGCCAAAACCCCACTCCTGAAACAGTTGCTATGGCATCTGGTCATTCTTTTCCTTTGTCCTTAACACAGCAAATTTTATTTTCCCTTTGAGGTCTTTTTCTCCTGTTTGGAGCCTGTTCCCAGTTCCAATACCTTTGATCATTGCTCAGATCATTGCTTGGTACCACTCTATCTGGAATATCCTTGCTTCAGGAAAACACGTTCAGTTGAAGAGGGGCTATGAAATTGAATTCCTTTTCTTATTGTCTCCATATCCTTCTTCTCTAGTCCCAGTCTAGAGAACCTTCTGACACTACACACAGTAAAACCAAGCGTGCGGTCTCTGGTTGCTCTCAGGGAAGGTTCTGTATCATCACACAAGGAGGTGAGAAATTAAGATACTTGGTCAGACTTAAGTCTCTTCTTTATTTCAGAGGAAAAAGGAGAAGTCTGGGGGTTTTTCACATTCTCAGTCTGAATAAATAGGTTAAAATAAGTGTTGTTAACAATGAACATTCCAGTAACAGATCTGAAGAAGTGGCATGCTGTGCTCAGATTCCAGGATGCATATTTTTATATTGTCATTTATTCAGCTGACAAATGCTTGTTAAAATTCATTATAAGTACTTTTTGGAGTCACTGAGTCCTTTCCTTTGGAGTTCCTTTGGAGTTCTTTTATTGTATCAGAGCTGCGCTTAGCCATTACAGCTCTCTACTTCAAACATATAGAACACAACATCTATTTTTTTTTTTAATCAAACTGCTGATTATTTAGTGCTCGATTGCAAAGAGAAATTCTGAAAAAAAACCTCTTCTCTAGCTATTGCCATCTTTGCTTATCATGAAATGAGAGGAAGTTTGTCTTAAATCCAGGGCAAAGAAAACAACCTACTGGGTCCAGAATGACCTCCACACCACTGAAAAAATTATTCACCATCAAACGGGCTTAAATTAGTAATATGTTTTTGTATGTGTTATAGTGTGGTCTGCTGTTGTTATTAATACATATTCTTTAGACTTACAGGCTCCATATTGGATGCAGGTTGTGGGGCACGCAAATCTTCATTTTCACTGTTAGTTCCTTGAGCAAAACTGTAAACCATCTGCAACCCATGCATGGCTTTTCCAGTAGGCAAAGATGCTTGTTATCCATGTGATGAGAAAATACAGTGGCCATTTTATACCTAGGCAAACAAAACATTGTTCTGACTCACTAACACATGACAGTGAGAACATTGCTCTGTCCCCTCCTTTAGCTTAGCTGCACAGTCCTGACACTTTCTTTGCTCCAATTCTGGTGCTTGACAGATACATTACTGTGAGCCATCCAATGCACTAACCTGGCAAGATACCAGTTCTTTTGCTGTGCTACTTTTTTTGCCAGATTAGCAAACTGATTTATCTGGTGCTTACCTCCAGTGTTAGTCAGAATGATGCATAAAGAAAGTGGAAGGAGTGCAGTTGGGACTGGAGAGAGAGGGAAATGGGGGAGAAAGAAAATTTTGGCACTAAGGAGCAGGTTATTAAATTGACTTGTCTTAGTGTGTGAAATTGCATCTGATAAATCCAGGTATGGCAGATTGCAGCTGTCTATGAAATTTGCTACAAAATGCAGAAATAGTCTTTCCATTTTGCGTGGTATGGAAGATAGCATCTCTTTTACTTATATTTTAAAAATCTTCATGTAAAGCCATTTGCAAATCACAAAAATTCTACAGGTTCTGCTCAAGAGAGATTCTGCTTTAGGATCATATTTGGAACAATTTTTCTGGCCTGTTTTACATGTTTCTTCCAATGCTTTAATAGCAAAAGTGATTTTTGAAAGTCAAATGAGGTACAGCAACACTTATTTTAACAGGTATGTTTTGTGGAAAAACAAACATGGCTTCAAAAAGGCCAATAGCATCCTGGCCTGTGTTAGCAACAGTGTGGCCAGCAGGATCAGGGCAGAGATTGTCCCCTGGTACTCAGCACTGGTGAGGCCACACCTCAAATCCTGTGGCCAGTTCTGGGCCCCTTTCTAAAAGAAAGACATTGAGGTGCTGGAGTGTGTCCAGAGAAGGGCAGCAGAGCTGGTGAAGGGTCTGGAGCACAAGTCCTATGAGGAGCAGCTGAGGGAGCTGGGGGTGTTTAGCCTTCAGAAAAGGAGGCTCGGAGGGACCTTATCACTCTCTCAGGTACCTGAAAGGACAGGAGAAAATGGCCTTAAATTGTGCCAGGGGAAGTTTAGATTGGATCTTAGGAAAATTATTTCACTGAAAGGGTCATCAAACCCTGGAACAGGCTGCTCAGGGAAGTGGTGGAGTCACCATTCCTGGAGGTGTTCAAAAGTTGTGTGGAGGTTGCACTTAGGGATATGGTTCAGTGGTGGACTTTTTTTGTGCTGGGTTAGTGGTTAGACTCGATGGTCTTGGAGGTTTTTCCAAACTAAGTGATTTTATAAGATTATCTTGTTTCTTTCTGTGAAACAGCCAGTAAACATATCTTTTATTCCTTTTACTGTGCCAAGTAAAAGGGAAGGTGAAATCTAAACCCAGGATAGCTCTGTTGAACGTCATGGATCCTCAGCAGCTGATGTACACAGAGAGACTGTATTCCTGGGAGGTAAAACTGAGGCTGTTTGTGCACTCTAGAAAAAAGAAAATCCGGCAAAGAAAATAAATAGCACTAACTAGATCTTTGCTGGCAGAATTCTGAGTGGGCATGGAATTTTACAGTAGCTAAAGAAATGTGGTAAAGAATGTTTTACATCAGGTTGGATGTACTTTAAAAGAAAAGAGGAGAATTTTACTTGAAGTTTTGGTCTGTGAGAAGGGTGGCATAAAAGCTAAATATAAATTGTGACAGATTTACTCTCACTGGAACTGCTGTCTTTTAATCTAAACAAGGTTTCAATAGTTCTTTATTCTTAAAATAAGCCAACTGGGTTTTCTGCTGTTTACTCTATGTGATTTATTAGGCAGATGGGATGGGGGTAGCACAGACAAGATCATAAACCCGAAGTTCTGTTGTTTGACTTGGAAGAATCATTGATACATTTCATCTTTTATGTCATTGTACAATATATTTGAGATTTTTCTAGAGAACTTGAGTTATTCAGGAATAAAAACTTCACTGAGAGTCAGTACTCCTGACATAAGTTCTTTTGAAAATTCCTCTGGAAATCAACATACAAGTATGTATTTTTGTGTGTATAGATACCTAAATAGGTTATTACAGAAATTAATTTATTGTCAATCTGCGAGAATAAAAAATATTGTAGAAGATACCAAAATAATCAAATTTACCTGTATTACTAAATCTGACAGAGTTTGGAGAATGTTTTCAGTACTAAGACTACTATGCATCTGGTTATGTGTGCATTCATCTCTCTATCTATCTATCTATCTATCTATCTGTATCTACACATATTAGGTTTGTGCATACATGCATAAATTTGGGTCCATTTATTTCCCAAGCCTCTTCCACGCTTTTTAAGCAAGCAGATTGAATATATAACAGTTAAATGTACTGGAATTCCCTCACTTTCAATTGCTGTTTATCCGGGAGATAAAAATGGAATCTGACGTCTGCAAAAAAATCTACTGAGAAAATACAGATTTTCATAGATTTGGAGATGCCTGTAAAACTGGCATACAGGTGGATGACTCTGGCATTATTTTAATTGAAGCTGATAACTGCATTTATGAACACTATCTGAAAAAATGCTTTCTGGATGCCTAAGATTTTTTTTTGAGTATAATAAAAAAAACCCTCAACTCACTCTGATATTGAAATTATGACTACTGGTGGTAGTCAACTATTTCAAAGAAGTGATGTGTCTTAATTAGACCTTGTGTCAGCTTTAGAGCTTTCCCTACCTTTTTTGTTCCAAACTTTGTCATCAACAGAAGTGTTGACATGCATAGGAAATAATGCACATCAATTTGCCCTCCTTTCCAGTCTACTAATTATCTTTTTTAGACAAATACCCATGACCTAAATTTGGCAGACATCCTTAAACCACAGAAATTTGTAGTCATACGAAACACTTCATTAGTTATCTTGGCTCTTGTCTTCTTTTGCTTTTATCTGACAGATACTCTTGATGGTAGAGGGAATTGATATTTCTCCATATAACTCAGGAAAGCTAGTATCTAGCAAAAAGACACACCCAAAGTACACAGACACATACAGTGGGAGCATTTTAGTGTTATGGAAAGAGACCTACTTTTGTCTAGCTGGAGGCATTCATTCAATTTAAATTCGTGATGAGTTCTTGAAGTTAGGTGCTTTTCTTTCACATATGTTGTTAATGGAGGGAGACCAGGGGTGAAAGGGAACTGTGGTGGGTTGAATGCCCATTCTGAGGCAGAAAGGCTGCAATGACTGAATAATTGTCTCTGCATTGGAAATACCTAGCGAGAAGCTGTTTCTGGAACCAGAGATCCATCTATGAGGATCTTTGGCAGCAAGGAACATGAACCATGAGTGGTTCAGTATGAGATGGGACACAGTCATGTACTATTTCAGGCTAGACATCAAGTATAGGTATAGGATAAAAACACAGGTTTTCCCGAGGTCCAGGAAATGTGGAGATGAACAAAACAGAGACTATGATCTCATTCAGGAGAGGGGGAGGGAAGGGTTTTCTTGAAGAAGTTCTGTTCCCTCTTCCATGGTCAGCTCACTCCTGCTTTCTCTAACTGACCTAGTTTCACTCCAGTTCTTATAGATGTTAGATTTCTGTTCCTCAGCCCTGACCTGTCTTTTCTTTGTGGCATTAAGCAGGCAATATTCTTTCAGTCTCCATCTTTCACTTGACCTGTCCAAAGCAGTCTCTGCATAATGTATTTTTCTAAGGAAACTGTTCAAGTCAAGAACCAAGATGTTTCCCAGGTGCTTCAGGTACAGCATCCAAAGCCACACAGGAATACAAAAGGAAGAACTAAAAAAAGAGCATCATGGGAGAAACACAGTTTTTCCAAAAGAGATTGTGGATCAGGAGCTATCAGAAAATGAATAGCTGAAGTAGCCAAGACTTAGAGGGCATTAAAGAATGTAAGTGTGGCATCAATCTCTTCATCCAGAGAGAACACAGGGAGAGGAAGTGACCCAGAAATTCTGTGAGTCTGCTTCTCTTTGTTATTGTTATGAAGGAGATACTCTGGTGTTTTATCAACACTGCTTTAGTCTCCTATCCAAAACCCATTGCCCTCCAGGGTTTCATGAAGAAATCAACTCCATTCCAGCCAGGTATAGCACACTTTTCAAAAAGTCTGCAGTACTGTTTGTTTGAACAGTTGTGGTTTTCAGACAATGATGAGTGGAAATCCAGTGATCTTAACATGCCTTAATTGTAAAACTGATAATTTGAGCAGAAAAAGGATTTCCTGATCTAATTACTGACAATAACTGTGCTTTCCAGTAATCAATTTCTGGGATTTTTTCATTTTATTGAATAAATATTAGCATACCTCTAGGTATATTTATGGATTGATACTCAACATTAACCCTAAAATTGCTCACAGATAGCATAAGAAAGAAATATTGGAATATGATTCTTTAGTACTGTAGTTGATTTCTTTTTGGGTTTTTTGTGTGATTGCTCCAACAAAGCCCCAGTCACCAAATACACTACATTTTAGGCAGCTACAGCAAGTGCATTTTAAATGCTATGACTTTTAGAGGAGTTTGACTTTCTATTTGGTTATTTAGCTGTATTTTCTGCAATGCGGAATTGATAGCTCTGTCATGTATTTACATTTCAGTTGCTTCAGTAAATAAATAACGATTGACTGAATTATGTGGTCTGATCTGAGACACACTGATTTCAAATGCACCATGACTTTATTATGAGATGAATCAATATTAGAAGTGTGGTAGAAGAATACATTTGAGTACATTCATGTAGTAGGCATGCACATGAATTACTTTAGTCAGAATTCTCTTTGAAATTTATAATTAGAATTTACCAACTTAGGCTTTTGAAATATTTATGTTTTTTCCTGATTATTTGTAACATATAGGTTCACATTTGCAAACAATTTCTCCATTTCAGGTGTGGATAGATGTGTGTCCCAAGTTCTTTTTAGATTATAACAATAGTGCTTTCTTTTTCACAGCAGTTCTATTAATCCTCATTGTAGATTTTGAGCAATTCCACTCTAAGTTAAATGCTTAGAACTAAGGAGAGGCTAATGCAATGCATCAATACTTTATCTGTTGAAGAACTGGATTTAAAATATGTGATTTGGTTAGGGGAAGTATCTTGTATTCCTTCTGCAGACATCACACATTCTATTTAGTAGATTATTTGCATCGTTTTAGTACCAATTCATTTTATCTAACTGGCAAAACTCATGAGAGGGGCATAATTTTGAAACCCAAGAACACAGTCTCTTATGTATAAAAATTAGGTTAAAAGTTATTTCATCTTGTGATAGAACACTAATATGATTGATGAATCTTCTCCAGCAACCTCTGTTACGGGATTAGGATCTGGCTGACCTTCTCAGAGCAGGTGTACAAGGTCAGACTGAATGTGAAATGCAGTAGTGGGTGCTACTTCTGAGAGTTTGTGCTCATCCACTGACTTGTACTGGGAATGTACTGACTTGAGATGTGGGACTGTCAGTTCAATTTTCGTAGAAGAATGTTTAAACCTACACATCGCATTACACACAACATTTTTCCTACCAGACCTGTGAGGTATTTTTCACCCTAAAGTGTTGCACATTTTTAAGGAAAAACAAGTGCAACCCAGTCTTCATAGGATAATGATTTAGTCACATAATTTAAAATAGGAATCTTGCATTCCAGTCTGTGGAAGATTATAAGATTATTTTATAAAACAGATTGTAAATTTTACTTTGACCAGTGACTAGATGCAATAGTTATAACATGTGCAGTTCTCATTTTTGTAGACCATGTTGTCTTAGCAAGACAGATGTAGATCATGTTGTCTTAGCAAGACAGATGGAATATTTATTTCATAATAGCTTCATATGTTAGTTTCACAGAAGTTGTTAATAAAATATTAGTTTATACTGGAAGATCAAATGGTACCCAATAGATACGGTGATTTCAAAGTAGCACTTAAATTCAGAGCTGCCTGTCTGCACCCATAGCTCTTGTCTTTGGTAAATTCATTTATTTTATATAAACAGATCATTGGATGGCATACACGGGTTGTAATAGGGGCTGGAACCTAAGATCTCTCCATCTTAGGTGAAAACTTGCTAGCCATGATTTCTTGTTCCATCTCTCTTAATTAATGAGTATTCCCTTCTCCCTCAAATCCCCACATCCTGCCCTCCAACTGAGCGAGTCAAGAGTTACTGTAGGTCCAAGTAGGGTGTAGTCAGGACACTGTGCTTACAGCGTTTTTATTTTAAGCAGAATAACCATTCCTTTTTTGTTCCTCATTATTTTGAGGCACAAAAAATGTTGCACTGTTAATGGGGAAGCTTTTTCGTGCTTTGTAAGTACACCTTTTCATTCATACAATAAGGTGTCTGGTGGATAGGGGCACCTGCAGATTTAGAATTGGCTACATGGATTTTTTTTGAGAGAAAAGTTTTTATCTTCAGCAAGAGCCAAGGCTTGCCTTTTCAACTCCTTTGGCCTTTAATAAAAAGAGCTTTTAACTTGATTCTTGCTGTTTGTAACTGTAAAATGGTGAAGTATCTACCAGTGTCAAGAAGTAATTACATTTAATAAATGTAATGCATGGTTTTAAAATTCGTTTAAGATTAAGAATACCACAGTTATGTTTTCCAGAACAACAGACAAAGGAAATCCTTAAATACATTCACAACAGAGTGATGAGCTCTGTTAAAAGCATCTATGAATTACCAGGTGTGTTTTAATCATGCCTCCACAGTGTGTGGTTTGTATAAAGTGAATGAATAACCATTCTTGAACGTGTATTTCTCAATAAAAATACAGTTTTGTATACAAACGGATCTTAAATTAGTTTAAAGATAACTTACCTAAATTAAAACCATCATCCAGACATAAGCTTTTCAAGGTGTCAATTTCCTCAAGTAGGATGTCCCAGGTAATAAGAAAACAAAACTAGAAACCCCAATCTTTTCTGAAAAAAGAGGAGAAGCAAATTCTCCTGTGAAAATCATCCCTAGGAATGTCTTCTCCTGTGCTCCTGAATTTTGTAGCTTAGGATCTCTCTAGCATTGCAAGTCTCAAATGAAAGGAAATACTAATGAAAAACTAGTTCAGTTTTAATTGATAGATCACTGTTTTGGTCTTGAAAGTACAAGAATCACTTCATTAGGCTGACAGTTTTACTCCAACAAAGAAGCTTACAGTTTTTAAAGAGTAAATTAAATCACTGGGAGATCAATAAATGCAGTGAGAAAACAGTATAATTTTCATGGCTGCTGAACAACCTAAAGATGAGATATTTTCCAGTTGTTTAAAAAAAAATGTATTTTTAAAGGAATTTGTAAAATGCTACCCGCTACATATTCCTAGAAGTAGACTAAATCTTCTGCTACAAGAGAGGACAGAAAAACACTGAGTCCTTACTAGTTTCCTCAGAGGAATGGTTCTCTTCTGACTTGAAACCCATTAGGTAATATAATTCTGAGCAGGCAGGCAGAATGTTGTACCCTACTTGTCTATTTTAGCTAACCAGTGCCAGCCCTTGTCTGTTCTAGCTAGCCATAACCCTTTCTAGGGCTTCACAGAAAAGATACTAAGAGGCATTATATTAAGAGTGAATTGTTTTCCTTTTACATTCATACCCTAACCAAAGGAACTCTGAAACATAGAGTTCATAGAAATATGAACAATTAGGTACAATTAGGTCTGCATGTTCAGTTCATTCATTTTTCATTAGTCCTGCATCAGTTCTTTCCTCGCACTTCTCCAGCTTTGCTATTGTCAGGATTCTTCACCAATCTTATGCTTTTGGGCCTGACAAGGAAGAGCTGTACCAGGGTCCTTGTCTACTTTGCCATACTGTGAACTGTAGAGAAAGGAAGAAGCACAGACATTACACTTAGAGGAAATGAGGATGAAAGAATGAACTACTGCTTTTTTGAACTACTGCATTTCTCTGTAGTTGCCTTCCTGGCTCCCCTCCTGTGAAACTGATGTTATACCATGAGGAGAAAAAGAGATAATTTTGGTGGTTTCATGAAACAGTCAAGTTGGTTGCCTGCTCCCAAAGTACAGCCATCAAAGTGTCTGCTGGTTCCCCTGGCATGTTTCAAACTGGCTACAGGGACTGAAAATTTTTCTGTTGTCCCTAGAGGGGCATCAGGTACAGCAAAATTTATTCATCTGTGCAAAAGCCACTGAAACTGCTGCAGCTAAATAAAGATTTCTTCTACTTCGCTAGTTTAGAAAAGGATCCTGGATGCTGGCAACTGAAAAATCCAGCAATTTCTGCTAATGTGGTGCAGTTTCTAACAGGATGGGTGAAACTTGTGGATGGTGGAGACAGTCGGAAAGAATGTCACAATCTGTGTGCTTAGTGTTATCTTAGCTGTCCAGAAACAGAAGTTCCACTGGGGCCTAATGGTTGTCTGGATACTGGGTTGTCTCTAAGCACCACTAGATGAGGTTCATGCTATCGACCTGTATAAACAGATCTCTGAGTTTGCCAAGATAAGGAATCAGTAGTTAAGTAGGGTTATGTTATCTGTCCTTGCTTCTGATATTTCCCATATTTATAACATCAGCTGTGTGATCATCAGCTCCTAGTTTTACAAGGTCTGTACATTAGCAAAAAAAGAGGCAATGATTGTTACCTTTTGTTTTAGGGCTTCAACCCAGGATAAATATATTGCACTTGTGGACTCTGATGTGATGTTGGCATCAGGATCTTAATTAACACAGAATGGAATACAAATCAAGGTTGCACATGCAAGTTTAACTCTTGCAGGTGATCATACTTCTGAATTCTCAGCTTTAATTTACATTCTTTAATATTCCTTTATCACTTCAGTGTGATGATATAGTAAATAATTCTTCAAGATTTGGGTTAGTTTGGCACTAGTGTAGGAATCACAACTTATTTTCTTGTGAATGTATTTAAATGTGTTTTAAAACATGAGTGCTAATACTGAGTTAATAATTACATAAAATCAGCTGAATTTCAGAAAAAAAACCCAGATTACATAAAGTATGTCTCAAAATCTGAATTAAAAATAGCCAAATGTATTAAAAACATCAGTTTATATGCCTTTTAATTAGAAGCTTTACATTCCTAATTAAAACTATAATTGGTTATCATCCTGCTTGCTAGAGATACCTTTAGAATCCAAGTTTCTATTCAGTATTTCTTAGTGTTGCTTTCTTCTCTTTTTCCTTAATAAGGATTGGAAAGAGCTAGTATTGCCTATAGTTCCAGTAATGATTGTAAGGGAAAGTCTGTCAGCATTCCACGGGACTCTGAATGGCTTTTATGAATGAAGTTAAGCCTGGTATCAGAGACATAGAAGATCAAGTTTAATCTGTCTGTGTTGCTGCTTATGAAATAGTTAAGGGTCTTGGATGAGAGCAAAAGAAGCTCCCCAAACTAGATAGTTTGAGAATTTCATACGAAGTATTTTCAAACTGCCTGAAAAATCAGCAGAACCTTTTAGAAGGAGCAGACTCGTGCAAGCATCTTACATTAAAAAAAAAAAGAAAACCCATATCTCACCAACTTTCTTAAATGCATATTTAGAAAATTTCTTGTTCATCAACCAACTACGAGACCAATGATGACATTATCTGGTATTATTTGAGTATTTTTATACTGTCCATGGAAACAGTGGTTTGTTGGGTTTTTTATTTCTAGTCAATCTGTGGTTATATAATCATAGTACGTCTGCCCTGGAGCTTTGTTGTCACTGCTCATTGCAGTCATTCTTCAGACATGATTCTGGAAATTTAGGCAGGGTATTTTTATCAACAGAATCTTGTAAAGTTGTCTTTTAAAGAGAAATTGAGCTGTGAATCTCCATGTCAGCTTGAAGCTCATAAGCATATAGGATCTCTCATAGGGCTTTTTTATTGCAACAATTGCATTCATAAACACTCCGAATAGAGTTAGTAGAATTCCTGCTGCAGGTTTAGATTCTCCTGATGTGCATAAGCAACTAAACTGATTTTTTCTTCTAGTGGAAATTATATTGAATTTGTCAATTTTGCACATAGCCATCATTTTGCACTTACATCGAGTTATTTTGGTCTGTTTGAAGATTCTTGCTAAACTTGCTAAACCAAATAAATTCGTCACATGTTTAACTCCTTAGGTCTTTAAAAGACTAAGAAATATAGCAAACTTTATCAGATATATACTGTGATACTGTGACTTCACCATAAGTGTCATTGCTTTTGGTGACACTGTCTTCAGAATGTCAAAATCACTGTTGAAAGTGGACTGTGCTCCCTTATCTCCCATCCATTTTTTAAATGCTCTTCAATTACTGGAAGATCCTACTAGAAATTTTTGAAGCCCATTAGAATTCAGGTTTTTATTGGCATTTAATCATACCCTTTTTTTCTACCGTAGTTTTTAATCAATGGAGGTATTTCCTCTTATTCTGTGTCTTCGGTTGGTTTGTTTTCTGTTTAAGGAGACTTTCTGTAGCCTTTTGACAACTGAAGAGGTTTTTGTCCAATTTCATGACTTTTTAGAGAGCCAAGCAGTACCAAGAGATCAATATCATATGAATATTTTGGGAGGAATTACTGTTCATTTTTAGAGAATAATGTTTAGACCAAATTCTTTATTTTTCTATTCCTATTTTAACTTAAAGGTGTTTGCAAGATGCCAGTGTAAAAGTTACTGTTTTGTAATTTTCTGGGTAATCTCAAGTCTTTTTTCGAAGTATGTGTTATTTACCATGCATTGGGGGGGTGGGCTTTGCTAGCATCCATCCTGTTTCATTCCTACGCTCCTTCCAAAGCATGTCATAAATATTGTTTAAACCTACTAGTAATTTACTTGGGACTTTAGCCGCTGGTTTCTGAACCTACATTTCTGATACCTTCATCTTTAATAGTCCTACTTAACCCACACACACAGACAAAAAAA